>JASTWP010000145.1:0-102500 GCA_030770255.1 Temnothorax ravouxi
CCATATCGTATTGTTGGAGCTTGAATGAAGCGGCGTAACCGCTATGGTGGGGTGTATCTAATTTTTACAGCCAGCGGAGGGATTGGTGGTCGGTAATTACCGTAAACGAGTATCCTTCCAGGTACTCGCGCATTCGCCGGATTCCCCAGATTACGGCAAGGCATTCAAGCTCGGTCGCGCTGTAATTCCGTTCGGCCTGATTCAATGTGCGGTTTGCGTACGCGATAATTTTCCCCCCTCCGGAAGTTCTGCGTGAGCACGGCCCCGAGGCCGGTTGTGCTTGCGTCGGTTTGTAGAATGAAACGTCGCGTGAAATCTGGACACGTAAGGACCGGTGCAGAGGTCAACGTATTTTTTAGTTTCTTGAACGCGGTATCCTCCGCCTCCCCCCAGTTCCAGCGGTCGTGTTTTCGCATTAGGGTGGTGAGCGGCGCGGCGACGGTCGCAAAATCTTGGATGAAACGTCGATACCACGAGGCTACCCCCAGGAATTGCCGGATTTGTTTTACGGTTTGCGGCCGCGGCCACTGGGCGACTGCCCGGACTTTTTTAGGGTCGGTACAAATCCTCTCGCGATCGACTATATGGCCGAGATATTGTAGGCGGTCGACGTAAAATCTGCATTTGTCCGGGTTGAGTCGCAAACTCGCCGCGCGGAGGCGTCGGAATACTTCGCGTAAAATCCGGAGGTGTTCCTCGAATGTTTCTGTAATAATGATAATATCGTCGAGGTACGGAGTGCAGGCCGAACGGCATTACCTTGAAATGGTAGAGCCCCTCCCCGGTACGGTGAACGCCGTGATCGGTCGGCTGGACGGGGTGAGCGGCACCTGCCAGTATCCGCTCTTGAGGTCGAGCGTAGTCAGGTACTTCGCCCCGCGTAATTTGTCGAGCGTTGCGGTGATTTGAGGGAGGGGGTAGGCGTCGGTCTCGGTCGCGTCGTTAAACCGTCTAAAATTGATGCAGAATCGGTGTCCTCCGTCTTTTTTCCGTAATACGACAACCGGGGAGCTCCATGCGCTATTCGATCGCTCGATTACCCCTTCCCGTTCCATCTTTTCGACTTCGGCATTAATAATGGCCTGCATGACTGGATTGCGCGGTCGGTACCGTTGTTTGATCGGCTCGACGTTCTCTTTGACGCGGATATGATGGGCAGTTTTGTCGGTCGGCCCGATTACTTGGTCGAAGAGCGGTAGTTCTTCCGAGGGGAACTCCCGGAGTTCCTTATCTTCGGCTGGGGTGCGCGGCATGATGCCCTCGGTTATCGCGATGGCGGGGATCTGGTTGCGGGATCCCGAATCGTCGGGCGCGGGGATGGCGTATCCTAACTTCGCCCAGAAATCGGCCCCGAGTAGCACCGCGCTCTTCAGGTTTGGCATGATCGTGAATAAGTGCCAGATGGTTTTGCCGGCGGTCTGAATTGGTAGCCAGACGCGGCCCGGTAGCGTGATATGTTGCCCGTTGGCGAGCTGGACCTGCCCTTCATCTGGGGTTACGGGGAAACCGAGGTTCTGCGCGAGTTGAGCGGTGTGCTCGTTGACGAAGGAGATGTCCGATCCGGTATTGAGTAGGGCGTCCAGCGGACGGTCCCGGATGCGCGTCTTCAGGTGCAGCCGGGGCATGAACTTTACGGGAAAGACCGGGGGGCGGCCGGAATTTCCGCGATCCCGGCGTCGTTTCCCGGAGGCGGGTGGCAATCCTTCGTCAGGACGCCGTCTTTGTCGCATTGCGAGCAGAATTTACGCGCGGGGCGCCGGCAGTCGAAGCGCGTGTGCCCGCGCTGTTTGCAGCGCCAGCAGCACTCGCTTCGGTTGTATACGGCGACGGCGTTTTTCGTGGCGACGCGTTTTTGGCGATTTTGTTGTAATCGTTCGAATTTACCTGCCCGCTGCTGCAGCTCCCGGGGGCTGCGCACATCGCTCCGCCAGATGCGGTTTTGATAGTCCGGATGCATATTTTCGTAGAACTGCTCGACCTGTTCTTTGGTCGAGTAGCCCCCCGCTCTACGCATAAAGGTCAGCATTTGCGTCGCGTATTTTACGTACAACCCCTTTTTTTGTTCGCGGTCGCGGATGTTGTTGCTAGTTGCAGTCGGTATCGTCGCGGCAGGAATATTTCTTTAAAATTGGCTATGAACTCCGCCCAGCGAATCCAGGTGTCGCGGTTATTTCGGCACCACAGTAGCGCGTCCCCCCGGAGTAAATCAGGTAGCCCGCGTAGCCAGTGCGCGTCGGAAAACTCGTAAACGGCCCGCAGTTCGTCAATTTGTTCCATGAATGCCCACGGGTCCTTCTCTTCAAAATGCAACCCTCACTTCCGCATTTGGTTCATGATTTGCGTGGACGGGTCACTCGGGAGGTCGGCGTGTATTACCGTTACCGGGGTTAGCGGAGGGTCTTGATTTAGTGCTATGGCCGGGGGTGGGAGGTGGAGCTTGTCCCGTGATTCGAACATCTCGGGTTTTTCGTCGATAAATTTACTTAATCTTTTCCGGAGGTCGTCGAGATTGCCCTCGGTGTCGAGTCCGAATATTTCCATTTCATGCACGAGATCGCTCTTACTGAGTAGTAAAACTTCTTCATTTTGCCGTTCTCCCGGGTCTGCTTCTTACGGTCGGGTCCCTGTTCGGGCGCCATAAAACAACCTGGCTTTGAAGCGCGGATCTAGCTTGCGGCTGGCTGGGTTCAAAGGAGGCGCGGAGAAGTAGACGGGTGGCGAAGTTAGCAAAATGAAGTAGTGTCTTGGTTAACAAAAAATAACAAGTTCATTCTCTAACAATACAAGAACAAGTATTCACGACATTTACAACGAGCTAAAGGATTTGCTAACAAGTGATCGCGCGGTTTACGATGGTTGGGCGTGCGCCCCAGACAATGATGGTTAGGCCGCGGGCGGTGCGAGGTAACACGCGGTTTGTACAAGGTAGAGCTGGTACTTTCGGCGGTCTCGTGGTGAATCGCGTGACAATAGGTATCGGTACGGGCGGAGCCGGTTTCCCGGGCGGCGCGGCTCAGAGCGCGGAAAAATGGCGTGAAGCGCGGATGCGATATGGATCGCGAAGCGTGGATGAGATTGCGGTAATTCGGCGCGGTGGGCGGCGGGATCGAGAGACGGAGCGGTATCTGATCGAGGAACTCCCGGTGGAGGTAGAGAAACACTCTACCCCCGTTCGAATATCGTGGATGAAGCAGGTCGTTCGCCGGGACGCACTCGGCGAAGACAGAGAATGCCGGAGGCGCTCTATCTTCTTGTTCGGACAGGCTTCGGATAGTGTGGATGACTAAGAAAAGCTGGTCGTTTAGCCGAGACACACTCGGTGAAGACAAAGAAGGCCGGAGGCGCTCTACCTTGCGTTCTGACTGGCTTGGTGCGGGAATTCGGGATCGGTGTTGTCGGTAAGACGTGTAATCGGGAATCGCGAATAGTGCCAGCGACGCCGGGCTTATATACGCGTCGCGACGGCGTTTCGGAGTGGCGGGGGTAGCGACGGCAATCGCGTTTGGCGGTCTTCGGCCCCGCTCGGCGCGTCGAGGCGGTCGCCGCGGTAAGTTCGTTCGCAAACTTCCTAACGCTGTATTCTAAGATTTTAAAAAGGGGCACACCGTGCCCGGTTTTCACCCCGCGGGTGGTCGGCTGGGTGGCTTCGGCGAGATGTTTGGGCCAAAACGATGCATTTTTGGGGGTGCATCGTTCTAACTTTAATGCTTCTTGGTGTTTCCTATGCAAGCTCTGGTTTAAAAGATTGCAAATATTTTTATATCGTCAAGTTTATAACCGGTATAGTATTCTAATGTTGGATTCCGTCCTCCCAAGTCCTTCATTAGCAACGCGGTAAAAGTCGCTCCCTTTTAGTATCATACACTGATTGTATATACTTCATATTATGTATCAAGAGAATGTTCCTGTATGTACCGAGTCAGAGTTAACGTGGATACGTAAACACCTTGGCACATTATTTTCAGATAGTAGTGATTGAATTAGTATACATTGTGACGTGACAAATGTCGCGTCCCTTACCTCAGATGGGAGCTCGGCCGAAAGAGGCGTCGGGGATGGTGCTTCCGCCCGGGGCGGGCGGAGAGCGAGCGTCTTAGGTTAGGAATAAAACCTTTCAGCAAACTTACAGGTGGCGAGGGCGGAGCAGAGGGCCAGGAACACACGGAAAATGTAACGGCGTATGCCGCACCGAGGGACTTGCAGGTGGACAGCCGGAAGCTTCCAAGGACGGGCGGCCGACGGGCGGGTCACGCTGGGGCCCACAGCCGGAGCAATAAGGAGCCTGTCGCGACACACCTAACCCTCACGATCACACGGCCGCCGTACACGGAGGGCCAAAAAGGAAGGACGCCCCGACGAAGGGGTCCCCGTCAAGAAACGGGGCCAAAGCCGGTATACCGCCACCGGTCGACGAGCCATGGTCCGGGCGGCCTGGCCGTCGAGAAACCGGGCGATGCGTCGCGGCCTGGACAGCCAGCCTCAGGAAGGCGGACCGACACTACCGCCGGCAGACGGAAACGGCCGCGGAGGGCGCCCTCGGGAGGCGCGACGATCGCCTAGAGGGACCGGTAGCGTGCCAGGGCGCAGCACCGGATAGGGCTAGGAACATCGGCGCGCTGGTGCGCGCGGGCCCTGCGTGATTCCGCCAGGCCAGAGACCCGGCACTGTCGTGCGAGCCACCAACCCGGCACCATCCTGCCCTGCGAGCCGATCGACGAGCTGCCGGAACGAGCGACTTTTGTAAGGCCACTGCTCAGCCCTCGTCAAGTAAGACCGTCGCGATACCGAGATCCTCCCGGGAGTCGCGTTGTGCCGCGTGGAATGGTGATTCGTTGTAGAGTCGGGCGATGAATTCCGCGGAAATCGGAAGAAATACCGCGGGAGGATCTGACCGGGAGAAATAGTCGCCATTGCCCGTCTCGGGGAATTCGAGTGTATGGCCGCCGACAGTCAGCGTGCGTGTTAAATTTGTCGTCCTCGTTCGTCTTATCGTGTCGTATTGTGCGAAACAAGTGGAGAAAGGCTGTAAAGACTCGCGTTGTGCAATTCGTCCCGCGGGTGAGAACCGCGAGTAGCGACGGGAGCTTTCGGCCAGCATCACTTGATCGCGGCGTGGCGCAGGGCCCTGCGAGTTTTGTGTAATTCTGGACATCGCGTAATCGAGAGATTCGCGGTCATTTATGTAATTCGGGACTCGCGTAATCGAGGGATTCGCGGTCATTTATGTAATTCGGGACTCGCGTAATCGAGGGATTCGCGGTCATTCGGGACTCGCGAGATCGGGTGGATCCGCGGTCAACTCGGGAAGTGGCTCTCACGCGTGCGAGGGCCTCGCGATTATCGTTTCCGGTTAAGTCCGCGTTAGTTGTAAGTACGTCCGCGTTACTTGTAAGCGGCGTAATCTCGTGCGTTTGGCGAGGATAAGGGTCCTCGGTTATTTCTCGTTTAATCGTTATTTATGGCGGGAATTATGTGGCTAAATATATTATCCTATGTTCTTGTTATTTGACTGAATTAATTGAGCTACGCTCCCTCTCCTTTTCCGACCGCGACAAATCTGAGAACTCACGCCTGAGAGAATTACGATCTCGTATCGTGATGTGAGGAATCGCACCTGGCGCCCAACATATCAAGACTCAGTCGAGCCTCCATCCGGTTTCGGAGAACTTATCGCGATTCGGAAAGGTAATTAGACAAAACGCCGGAGATCCTGGTAAAGAAAGCGACTTCTCCGTCCCGGCTGGCGAGACCAGGCGGACATCGTCGTTGTCGTCATAACATTTATATAGATTCTATTTGAATAAGACGGATATTTTATTGGAGAATAAAATAAAAAATTAAAGCATTAGTCTCCAACAGAAGAATGTAATTAATCTTCTACAACCTGATGTTCTAAAATTTTTTCTACAGTATTTCTACAGTAAATATTATTATATGTTTGCAAAAACGCATCTTTTATGCGTTTTTTTCTTTAAATAGCGAAACTTCCGCTTTTCGCTTGGCGCGAGTTTCTCTACCAACATTGGGTTGTCGTAATACATTGCTCTGTAAAGAATTTGACTTCTGGTCGTTATTTCTTTCCTCAAAGTTGCAGTGCTGTTTTGTCGATTTTGTCCAAATAATACCTTCGGTGGTGCCATTTTTCAGATATGAACGAAACTTTAGTTCCTTATTTAATTGCTATAATTCACAAACATACATATAATTAGTTTTATATATATTATACATAGTTTTAATTTATATAGTGCATAATATAATACGGAATGTTTCAGAAATAAATTGTAAAATTTGAGGAGCATATCAAGAGACACGGCAGTGTCTCGCGCCAAGTACACGCGGAGCGAGGACCGGCCGTGACTTTTTTACTCGAAGCTACGACTTGTGAATACTCGAGATGTTGAGATCTCATATAACGAGTGAACGGATCAAGGATCAAGTTCTAAGTAAGCTTGATCAATAGCTTGGGGTCCAAATTAGGGGGGGGGGGTTTCTCTTATAATATCCGCTACGTGCCCTACGAGCGAAAATATTGCAACGCAAAGTCCAAATGTGAAAATTTATTTTTAAGATACTTTTACGTCGACCGTCTCTCATGCCATGCCATCATTTCATTTTCTGGAGTCGCGTCACTTTTACTTTTTCGACACCAGGCGGTGCTAATATCGCCAGTTTCGATATGCACATATGTATACGTGTGTGTACTGCGCGAGTGCAGATAGTGCGTTTAGTCAGCCAGTTCATCAGTTAACCTATCTCTCGAGAGAGAGACACGGTAGTACGCGCGGAGCGAGACCGACCGTGACTCTTTACGCGACGCGACGATTAATTCAAGGTAATTGTTTTATTATGTAATTATCTCCTATTATCTTATTTTATATATTACTGTTACTTATTTTACTATTTATACTACGTTTACGTGAGTGTTTACATACAGGTTAACCTATATTTATATGTTGACGGCAGGGAGCTGATACTAAGATTAAGGAGCCTGTTCACACGAGGCGTTTCTGCCGCGCGTTAATAACGTTTGCACGAGCCGCACGCTGTCGCGAGGTAAGGTGCGACAACGCGCACATACGCGCGTACGCGAAACGGCAGTAACACTGTAATCGTGCCGGCGATATACTGAATTTGAATTGCTTTGTGCTTATCTGGAGATTTCGTATCCCTACATCGTGTTACCACCGCTGCCGGAAAAGAAGGTTCTCTACGCTTGGCAAAAAGTGACGACTGACACGTTCGATCCCAACTTCGTTGATCGCAGAAGAGCTGGACTCGAGGTACGTTTCCGATTTGCAATTATAACAGTATCGTGCGATGAATGTTGTACCCAATTATAACCTTGAATGAAGTTGTGCACGTTGCTATCATTCTGATTATACAACACATTTTTATTTTGTAGACGTATATATATTGACAGCAGAGAGCTGATACCGAGGAGATCAAGAGCTGGTTCACAGAAGGTGTTTCTGCCGCGCGTACATTATATGTTGCACAGCTGATATATATTGACAGCAGGGAGCTGATACCGAGGAGATCAATCCCGTTTACGTGAAAGAATTATCGTAAGTTATTATTATCGGTTCAACTTATTTTTTTTTTCCAGTTTTAAGAGTTAGAAAAAGATAAAAATGCTTTTTTTTTATTTCATATATACATTTTACATGTCCTCCTTCTCTCTTTTATTCAGTTATACTATCTGTTGTACTTCGAAAATCACTTATTTTTCTTATCTTCCTTCTTTTTACGTTTTCCTTTTATTTTATGTTACTTAAAATTTGTAATTTTTCCAAATTTACTGTTAGTAGAAAAAACATTAAACATCTAATTAAATTTTATAACTTATTTTTTAAGAGAGTTAACTAATCATTATCTGTATTACTTAGACGGAGTTGTTGGATGCAATAAGCTCTTAATCGCAGTCGGATACTAAAGAGACTGAAAATACAGGATCTAATTCTACCTACCGGATTGTGGAGGCAATAGAGATTGTGAAGCAGGAATTTGACAGGAAGGAAGACGAACAGACTGCAAAGGATATATTCAGTAATGATATTATGATACCTCGCGCCAACCCAGTCAGTACGAAAAAAAGGCGGGAAAGTAAGAGCAGAAGGAAGATAGAAGAGGAGGAGAGAAAAAAGATGCAGTACGTATTTGACGTCTTACAAGTTTATCTGCATTTCTAAAAGCAGCTATAAAGAGGGTACGCACCTTATTTTTAGTCGTTATTTACAAAAGAAATAGCCGTTCCATTAAAAAAATATTATACTAAATATGTTTCACAGATTATGCAAACCATAACAGGCTGTTCAGTGTCTCAGAACGTTGTCATAGCTATGTCGGGAACTGCTAAGGTATTTGTTGGCGAGATTGTTGAAGAAGGTACGAGCTCTTTCTTATAAGTACGGTTAGAATATTGAAATTTAATTCTAGATTATATTGTGCTTGTTGTATAGCTTTATATGTAATGGAGGCCCAGAATGAAACTGGTCCATTACAACCAAAGCACTTGAGAGAAGCTGTCCGCAGATTAAGACTGCAGGGACAAATACCGAATGGTCGAGCGCACAAAGCTTTTTTCAGGCTATGATTAGTCCAATATTTACGACATATTAATACAATGCTTCTCTTATAGAAACCTACCGATATTAAATTTTATGAACGTAATCTAAATATAAATTATGTAATTCGCCCAATGATCAAGATTGGGCTTTTTACGTATTAAATTACTATGGCTATTCAGCTTTTACATTCAAAGCGTTATCGGCAGTTAGTTAAAATTTATAAATATGTGGTAAATGTTTTACTAGCAATTATTTTATATTTTTCATCTTCACGTAAATTAAGTCGAACATAGTCACGTATTTTTATATCGTAAGCAAATTTTATTAATACATAATGATTATCAATTTTAAACAGTTATTATTAACAATTATTAATAAAGCACATAGAGCAGGCAAATAGCAAAATATTTTATTATAAACTCAGTACACACACATGCAATCATATGTAACATACGCATATTCATATTTTGGGAGTTTCATGAATACAATATTTCTTATGTGATAAGAAAGTCTGATGATAACTTATTGTTAGTTATCTATATGTAATTTTTTACAGCTTACAATCAGTTATATTTGTATACACAGTCAAGATCTTCATGACGTATAATCTTTATAGCATTTTTAAATAGAAACTAATGTAACGTTTTATATTTTGTTGCTATTGGACTTTTTTATTGTTAAATTATTAATATATGATTTTATGTGAATCTATAAAAGTTTAATTATCAAAATATGTAATAATTTTTGAAATATGTATTATTCTGTAGAAACATAATTATATATAAAAATATTAGTCTCTTTTAAAAAATAGTGATAAATTATAGCATAATTACAAAACTTGGACAATATAAAAATATTTTAATATAAAAAAAAGAGAAAGACAGTAAAAATATAGCAAACTACAAAACTAACTAAGAGATGTTTTATTATATTGTTAAAATCTATATTTTTTATCCTGTTTGCAGGAATATGTATTTGATGTCTCTGATTTTTATTTAACTATGAAAACAAGATAATAATATATTCTCTGATCAATAAAAAAAAATATTTAAATATTCTCTCTCCTGCGTTTGTTCCAGATACCGTGTTTATACAGTTTCATATTGTATTATTTTGTATTATTGTGATTTTATCGTATTGTGAATTTAGACACAGAGTACGGAATTTTTTATCGATATTTATACATAACCACACGATATAAGAATCTGAAATATGATATGCAAGTATTACTTAAACTAATTTTGACGTATAATATTTACTTCGGATGCGTTATTTATGAAGTATTAAATTTTCCGAGACCTTGCATTGTCAGAGCATTTGCGATTAATGTGCCAAATTATGAGCACAATATAGTTATATCGATTACCGATCCGTATAATAAATCTGGCAAAAGGTAAAGTTGCCACGTTTATTCAAAGAGTATTATTTTGTATGTTGTTTACATACAAATGTTTTGCGATATACAAATACTTTATCGTAATACAAATTACCTAAAAAAAAAAACAAAGTGGTACCCAGTCAGAAATGTAACCTTGATTCAAGGTTGATTCAACGTCGATATGGTTGACAGCTGGTTGAGTCGGTAAGAAAATCGATATTCCTGCAATATCAATTATGTCCAGTGTCGATTCAAGGTTGATTTAACGTCAAAGCGATTTCAGTGCGCACTTATAAAATTCGATCAATTTATATCTATAGATTTTAATTCTAAAAAATATTACGACATTGTTTATGTAAATTGTACAAAATAATTTTATGGACGTTTAAAAAATGGCGTAATTGCGCGATCAATCGTATGTATAAAATATAGATTTTATATTTAGGACCTTGTAACCGGACGGTACTTGGGGGGGGGAACACGGATCAACGCGGGGTGTCCTTGAATTCAACGGTCGCCACTCGGTTTGACCTCTGGTATACCGAGAAGGTAAGTATCTATCGAATTTTCAATCAGACTAATTCTTCTTATTTTCAGGTTTCCGCCACGTAAGGATCATCGCCGTCGCCGTCCTGAATAGCCGCTGCCACCGTCTTCCAGGATCAACGAGGGACTTCGAGTGATCGACGACAATGTATCAGGTATGGTACAAAAGGTAAGTCCAATCGAATAATTTTCAAGAATTTTTTGACAAAAGAGTGTATAATTTATTCAATTTGACTGATTTTCATTCACAGTTGTTCACAAATATTAAAGTTACACAATCCGTCGGACGATCGTACGTTCGGGCTGACACGCCCTTTTGCTTCCTCATAGAGAAAACTTTGTTTTCGTAAAAAATAAATTTTTTTTGTTTTTCTGAATGTGTTCAAAATGTTCTAAAACATCGAAAAATTGTAATTTTAAAAAATGTCTGTATGTATGTATGTGTGTGTGTGTGTGTGTATATGTGTGCCAAATTTACCGAAATTTCTATAACTCCAAAACTAATCAACCAAATCTAAACAAATTATATATGAAATAGAGGTAGAAAAAACTGAAAAATATGATAGAATTAATAAAAATTGCTAATAATCAAAGGGTTCTTTTTTAATAAAATTTTGAATTTTTGCAGAAATGTTTGTTTGTGCATTAACTTCCGCAAATTTGGAGATATCGATCTATTTCTAATTTTATTATATTTTTCAGTCTTTTCTACCCCAATTTCATATATAATTCTTCAAGATTTGGTTGATTGGATTCAGTTTTATATGCGGTTAAAGGTCCATAATTTTGATTGCTTCCTTTATGAGGAAGCCAAAATAAATAAATATAAATAACTATGGCTTAAAATAGAGGAAGCAATACAGGTTTCTACTTGCTTACTTAAAAAATATGAGGAAGCGCGCAATGTATAAGTTTCTACTTGCACCCTGTTTTTCGTTACGACGCACAAGATTTTCGGCCACTAATTAGCCGTTCGCCGGTATAATGACGAAAATTAACGCGTTTCGCGGGCGTTCCCGGTTGTTATGGAAGTTACGAGACTAGAATTTGCGCACTCGGATTACGATCACGGGACTTAGCGCGACAACGAGAGTATATGCGAAATTACGTGTTGCTCCGTGAACTATCCCCAAGAGACTGCCTCGAGCGGCTCGTCTCGCTCGGCCTCCCTACCTTCGCACATTCGGCCCCCACTCCGGCCTTTCGAACGACTTTTTCTTTGGAAGAGGTCCGTAACTGCGCATATTTGTCTCGGTAATTTTCCGTCCCGGTGTTTACGCGGATCCTCGTGGATCCACGGGCGTTGCGTTCGCGATACCCTGCCGTCCTGGGACCAGGGTAGTGGTTTTCCACTATTCCGAATACGCGTCCGCCGTTGACGCCGACCTATGCGCCCGGGCTTAATTCGCACGCTCTTCCCGATTCCGGACGACTTCCTCGGGGAAGACGTCCGGGTGACGAGCACTACGTCCGCCGACGTCGCCGACCTATCCCGACGCTTAATTGGGACCTGGTACACCGGTTTTCGAGGTTTCTCCTTGGAGACGATGTCCGCGTCGCGATCTACCGGACGGTTTCCTATCTCGCGATCCGGTCGTCGGATTTTGGCGGCGATCGGTACGTCGCCTATTTCGGCGTTCCCCTTTCGTTGGGGCTACTCAGTTCTCGAGGATGACGCACCTGGTGCGAGTTCCCGGACGGTACGCTAAAACGTGCCCCGGTCGTCGGATTTCGACGGCGATTGGTTCCATCTCATCCCAGTGGTCTCCCCTTTTGTCCGGAGTGGTTTGTCCCCGTGGATGACGCCCCTAGTGAAATTTCGCTGACGAATCTCCTAATCTCCAACTCGCGTATCCGTCGTCGGATTGCCACGATTAACGGCGGCGTTACTCTCTGATACTTCGTACCTTCGGCCAGTACCGCGTTATATCGCGATTCGTTCGTTTTTTCGAAGATTACGGACGGTCCGCCATTTTCTTTACCAGCGATCTTAAAAGCGATTTTTTCTGGCTGGGCTTGTTTCCCCAGCTCCCCGATTCGATGCGGGCCCATTCATTCGTACGACAGTCCCTAACTGCGCGAAATAGCGGACGGTTCGCCATCTTTTTTCCCCGGGGTCAACCTTCGGCGCCGCTGCGCCGCGATTGCTTTTTACGCTTTGGCGATGCGCCGTGGTCGGTCCTTTGGGTCCGCAGCTTCTCCGTTCGCCGATTCTCGGGACGACTCGCCTGTCGTCATGGTCGTCCTCTACGGTCGTCCGTTTTGCATCGGAGAAGCGTCCGATTGTACGCCTCTCCTTTCCTGGAAGGTGTTATGTGGCTCGAGCCTTTCGACGCTACCTTGCGCCTACGCGTCCGTTTACGCGCTAAACGAAATGTACCAAACAAAAACTCTAAGTGTCGCTTGAGCCGAAATAATCTGAACTAAATGTACTGCGCGATTTGTGTTTACTTATTCTCTACTGCGTCGGATGGGTGGTTTGTACATAAAATAGCACTCACTTCTTTATCATTCACCAAAACAGCATTCACACAACAAACACTCATACGGGTATGTCCCCATCCTCGGAACGCTGGATCGCAACTTATGACTAATTCGGGATTGTCCCCTTTGTCGCGTGGAGCTGATCGTGGCTGCTGTCGGCTCTGCCCTTTGAAGGACCATTCGGGTTGTCCCTTGGTGAAGGGGTCGCGACAAAGAAGCATGCGGTTGCAACCTATCTAGACAAACACTGCATAGCTCTAATCTGTGTGTGGGGGGGGGGAATGTGCGCGCGCATAAGCCATATATCCATAAAGTAAATAAATTATTCAATTGAATTTTACAATCACGAATATACGTTATAAATGAATAAACGAAAAAAAAACAAGAATATTTGCATTTTTATTTTTTAGTATTTTTACCTTAAAAAATATAAAAAAATATAAAATATATAATATACCATCCTTGGTGAAAATAATTTTACTCTATATTTCTATGAAAAATTTCAATCTTCTATAATAAATCACAAATTTCTTCAAATTTGTGAAAATTGTAGAAATTCATGGTAAATTGTAGTAAGTTGTAAAAAGTAATAGAAAATTGTAACAACTTTTTTACGAACATTTTTATGAGACGTAGTAAATCGTAGAAGTTGTAGATTATTGTAAAAATCATAACTATTTACAACTATCTACAACATTCTGCAAATATTTTTTATGAGAACGTAGTAAATTGTAGAAGTTGCAAATTATTGTAAAAATTACAACTATTTACAACTTTCTACAATATTCTAAAAATATTTTTATGATTAAATGTAAGATATAAACAAAGTATACTTGTCCCACTCTAATTTATATTGCATGAGTGTACATTAGTTCAGCAGTGCAGGAATAGAAACAGATCTTATTGAAAGTTGTAGATTTCAGCAGTCTGATGTAAAAATGGCCTAGTTTACACCGATGTTACGCTCGCCGGGCGTTTGTCGCTCACTCACACTTGCACTCACTTGCGTTGCGCACTCCGGCACTCGCTCAATGAATAAGGCTCGTTATTTGTATAAAAAGAACTCGTTTAATAATAATCCGTTTGTACACAGAGCTCTGGTTAACACGTCCGTACGTGACGGAAACCCAGAGCGAATCTGACAGTCAATAATTATCAACAAGACAACCGTCGCTAAGGACGAAAGACAACGTAGCGAGCGATTCACATGTCGCGCGGCACGGGCGTACTTCACGGGCGTAACACTGGCCCCCTTCTTCAAGATTGTCGTCCCGACAATCCTGGAGGGCAGTTTTCGAGAGACAACGGCTCTTCTTCGGCACAGACTCCAGGGCACCAGGTCGGCTTCCTGCCCTACCCCGAGCTGCTGCTACGGGTTACCGGGCGCCAATCCTTTTCCAGCCCAATCCGCCCGAAGTTCAGAACCCGTATCCTCTTCCTAGCCGGTACCAGAAGAAGTCCCCATTCGGCAGGCTCCCCTACGTCGACTCTAGGGCAAGCATCTTCCAGCTTTTCCCTCGCAGGCCCGGTCGTCGCCGCTCTTCCTTCCAATCTTCGGACAAGGGGGGAGGAACTTCCCGTGGACCCTGCGTCCCGCAGGGCTCCCCAGGTCCCCGTCTGGCATTCGCCCTATGGCCCACGGAAAAACCACGGGTCAAAAACCGTGGGCAGGCGGCTTTTTCTAAGAAGAAAGTCCCGGTTGGATGACGAACCGCTTCAGATTCCAAACTCCTCTCGTACCGTCAACTTCTTCTAGGAAAAACAAACATTACGCACAGTAAAAGGGAACAAAATATTTAAACAACAAAATCGAATCAAACTCATTATCTCATAACTTTTTTTTTATTAAACATACATCCAAAATTTCAATTTTATTCCTCCCCCTCTTTCTCTTTTTGTTCACCCAAAATAAGATTTGCTGTTTCACTAGTTCCCCCATTTTTATTAAAAAACTTTCCACCTCTATTTCTTTCCCCAAAGCTTTCGCCCTGAATAGCTTTGACCACCTTCGCCCTTTCCACCGCGATCTTTAATGAAGTAATCCCTTCCAATTGTAAAGTTTTCTTGACAAACCCATCAAACAAAGCGGAAACGAACTGTGAGCAAGCAATCTTATCCCGCACGGCATAAGTGCATTCGGGATAGGCCAGGCGCGAGAGCCTTTCAAGATCGGAGACCAGCGCTGCGTATTCCTTCCCGAATTTTTGTTTCCTATTGATAAAAAGCGAGTAATAATTTTGAGAGGGGTGCCCCTTTCCGAAACGCAGCTCGAGCTTTTCAGTGAGCTCCGCGTATGTGAGAGATTCGATTCCATCGGCGCATGATTTGAGAAGTGACCGCGCCTTCCCGCGCAGACACGATGCCAACACGACCGCCTTTTCCGCCTCGGTCCACAAATTCGCGCGCGCGATTAAAAGAAATATCGCTAAGAATTCGCGAAGCGGCGCCGTCCCGTCAAACGTGTCCGGCTTCAACTTTAAAAGTTATAAATTTTTGAAAAAAAATGCAGTTTAAAATTTAGCAAATTTCAAATGCTTGTAACTTGAAGAAGAAAAAAGATATTGTAAAAAACAAGGTGTGCTTTCTTTTTTTTTTCTCTGTACTTTTCGAAGAAAATATCGAAAAAATGTTTAATGGGCAATATGACTGTTTTTTTAAGGATTTAAGTAAAAAATGTTTGTTTTTCTCAGTGCGACCGTTTTAATCTTTTTCAAAAAAATCTCACAAATTCTAGATTTAATTTCGAAATTGTCAAGACCTATAAGAAAATGAGATTCCAATAACTTCGAGTTTTTGAGGGACTTTTTCCTTATTTTTTTTCAAAAATTTTTTAAAAATAGGACTATTGATAGCTATAAAAAAATTTGATAAATTTATAGACAGCAATCCTAAAATTTCGATCTATGGGTAAAGAAGAAATTTGAATATTTTCTATTTTTTAATTGCATTTTTACTTATTTTTATTATTAAATTACTTTTTTTTAAATAGAATATTATAAATTGGGGAACTTTAACGGTTAGCATGTAACAATTAAATCATATAGTTAATGAAAAAAACATATATTATCTGTGTAAAATTAGCAATCAGATTTATTTAAAAATAAAAAATAAATCAAAATCAAAATTAAAGATAATGTTGTAATCTAAAATTACAACGGATAATTAATAATAAATTTATAGAATAGTCTTTTGAAAGATCTCGAGGAAATTGTCTTTCGAAAGACTCCTCAATTTACTCCGACGCGGACGCGGAAGTTTATCAAGCTTCCGCGTCAATCGAACTATTGCGAGATGCATAAGAATGTGCGACAATGCATTTCGACATTCGCGGAACCGCAGAAGTTCATCAAGCTTCCGCGTCAATATTGCGAGATGCTTAGGAATGTGCGACAACGCATTTCGACAATCGCGGAACCGCGGAAGTACAGCGAGATTGGGAATGCGCTCGGTCACTGACCGACCTCATTCGGGGGACCATCGAACCCGGCGGAAAAGCGCCGACAGGGCATAATCCCAACCAATATAAGGGACCGTCGAAGAAGCCGCGGCGGAGAGTATAACACCGGAGACTCTGCCCGTGACCGTTCTGGCAAGTCGTGTCGCAAAAGTTTATATTATAATAAAGCGCGTGCGAATAATAGTAATCGTGAAAAGCAAATACAAGTGTAAGTTAGTGAGTGTAAAAGGGGCGTTGAAATAAAGCTCCAATATAAAGTGAAACGAAGTGAAGTTTATTTGACGACGCCTACACCCTGTTCCTTCTACGAACCTGAACTCTTCCTAGTCTGCCCGCTTGTGCCTACCGAGTTCCAACTCGTCAGGTCAAAAGATCCCGAAAATAATAACGTTTTGCCGTAAGTCGTCACCAACCGGCGACGCGGCATAACATAATTTGGTGGCAGCGGTGGGATTGACCAAAGCACCAGGACAACTAGGAAAGACAACAGCAAGCCTGCCTAAGAATCAGATCGACCGGTGGAGATAACCAAGGTACAGAGTGACCAAGGTATCAACCGCGGTACTGAGCCAAAAGCGATCGATCTAGGCATCCTCATGGACACCAAAGGGCGAAAGGAAAATAAAAGGCCAACACCCAAGGCCAAGTGCAATCATCTAGAGGACCAGCGGACAACGCCAACGCAGCGGACAACGCAAAGCAGTGGACAACGCCAAAACAGCGGACAACGCGAAGCAGTGGACAACGCCAACGCAGCGGACAACGCCAAGCAGCAAACAACGCAGAAGCAGCCACCGTGTTCGACAACCAGCAACTCCACGCCAGAACCAGCCGCAACCAACGGAGCTTGCGAGCGACCATGCGAGCTGTACTTCTAATGTAAGTCGAGAAAATTTAAAATTGTATTACGCGTGAATGTCGGGAGAAAATAGTCCTCCCTGAACGCCAATAGCCAATGCGTTGTGGTTAATCAACGAATTTTCACCACGGATAACTAGTCCGCGCGCGACGACACAAGTAACTTTAGATAACGTTCGTGTAGCATTAGAAACGCGACACTCGGATAGCGAAACCGAGTTACCGGAAAACGTTGTTACTGAGCGCGAGTTTCCGTTTGGCGATATTGACGAGAGTTTATTCTCAAACGACCCCATTGACCGGACGGACGAAAAACCGCGTAGAAGCAGACCATACGTTAGCCGAACGTCTAGCAGAGTATCTTTGCGGCGAGAATTTTCGTTAACCTCTTACGAGAGCGATACATTCGACCCTAGCGAATACTATCGGGAAAACGGCGAAGAGACGCGAACGGAAAATCCTCTATTAGCAGAACACACTCACACAAACCAGCCACAAGCGCAAGTTAAGGAAATTGAAATGGCACAGTCACAATCTGACGCGCAGTACGCACCTCTATATACGGAAACGCACTACGTAAGAGAAATATACAATTTATTACGGGAAATGCAGAAAATGCAAGAAGAATCGCGTAATGAAATGCGTGACGAAACGCGCGAATTACGAGAACGGTTGATAATACTAGGAAATAGTGCACGAAACGGCGACCAAGTAGGAGCCGGAAACGAAAGATATTCAAGCGAGAATTACGGACGGACGGAACGCGATATAAGAAATCGGCGTAGTTCCATACCGAATTTTATAACATTAAAAAAAGCACGAAGCATGATCCCCAAGTTTGATGGGACATCGTGACAAAAATTACAAGAATTTATAAATGCGTGCACATATGCGGTACATAATATACAGCCTACAGACAAGGAAGTTGAACTACCGATTCCACAAGTTACGCTGGAAGAATTAGAAACAAATACTCATACAAAAGTACATGCGACAATGACGGAAAAAGAAACTAAACCCGCTATATCTCGAAACGAACGCATCTGACTAACATTGCGTACGCAGCACTTAAACGCCGAGGAAAAACAATCACTCCAACACATATGCAAAGAATACGGCGACTTATTTTATTTAGAAGGAGAGCCATTAACGTGTACTGCAGCAGTAAAACACGAAATAAACACACGCGCTGACGCTGTGAATGTAAGACCATACCGACTTCCAAATAAGCATAAAGCGGAAGTAAATCAACAAGTACAAAAAATGTTAGAAAACAAAATAATTTTCAAAGCAGTACTAGCCAATGGAATGCACCGTTGTTAGTGGTACCTAAAAAAGCTGACGCAACAGAAAACCCAAGGCTCCGAGTAGTCGTAGACTTTCGGAAGCTAAACGATCTAACGATAGGCGACTCATTCCCACTGCCGAATATCACTGATATACTTGATCAGTTGGGGAACGCCAAGTATTTTACTACGCTAGATCTGGCATCCGGGTATCACCAGATACCGATGGCCGAACAAGATAAACACGAGACGGCATTTTCGACACTTTACGGCCACTACGAATTTAATCGCATGCCGTTCGAGCTAAAGAGCGCGGTTAATGACTTCGGTACTAACTGGCCTACAGGGAATTAAATGTCTCGTGTATCTAGATGACATAGTAGTGTACGGATCTAGCCTGGAGGACCACAACAAACGATTAAGAGAGGTGCTACAAAGACTCCGGAAAAACTGTTTAAAATTACAAGCGGAAAAGTGTGAATTCTTGCGCAAGGACGTGATCTATTAGGCCACATTATTTCGGAGAATGGAATTTCTCCAGACCCGTCAAAACTAGTAGCGATAAAAAAATTCCCTACGCCAAAAAAAGTTAAGGACGTGCAGTCATTTATCGGCTTAGCCGGTTACTACAGAAAATTCATAAAAGATTTCTCGAAAATAGCCAAACCGTTAACAAAGTTAACAAAAAAAACGGAAAAATTTGAATGGACTTCAGAGCAAGAAAATGCTTTCAATAATTTAAAGGAAAAACTAACAACGGCACCTGTGCTTAAGTATCCGGATTTTACGCAAGAGTTTATTATAACTACTGACGCATCCGACCATGCCATCGGAGCAATACTATCTCAAGAAAAGATAGGTGAAGACCAGCCAATAGCTTATGCCAGTCGAATTCTATCACGAGCAAAACAAAATTATAACATCACAGAGAAAGAGTTGTTAGCCATTGTATGGGCGGTCAAACATTTCCGACCTTACGTGTTCGGCACTAAATTTAAAATTGTGACTGACTACAAGCCGTTAACATGGTTATTTAACGTTAACGATCCAGGCTCAAGATTGATTCGATGGAGATTACAGCTGGAAAAACACAATTATGAAATTATACACAAAGCCGGAAAGGCGAATGTAAATGCCGACGCACTGAGCCGCAATGTAAAACGAGACGAAGTTGTCTCAGAGAAAGAACCAAAAATCTACGCGATAAACGAGGATAACTCCAACGAAGAGGAAGCAAGAATATATACAAAAGAAGAAAAGAAGCAAATATTACATGAGTACCATAATGCACCTATAGGAAGGCATCAAGGCGTCGAACGAACAGTAAATAGAATCCGGTTAAATCATAACTGACGCGGATTGACGAAAAACGTCGAAAAATATATAGCTAAACGCGAGCTATGTCAAAGAAATAAACTATCGCGGAAAAATAAAGTACCGTTGGTAATTACGGACACCCCTACCAAGCCATTCGAGAAATGTGCTTTGGATATTGTAGGACTACTTACGATTACAACAAGTGGAAATAAATATTTGTTAACAATTCAGAATAATTTAACAAAATATAGTAAAGCGATACCAATTCCAAATCAGGAAGCAAGTACAGTAAGTAAACAATTTGTGACAAAAATTGTCTTAGAGCATGGAATTCCAGAAAAAATTCTGACCGACCAAGGCACAAATTTTTTGAGTGAGGTATTCAAAAACACCTGTAGACTCTTAAGGATAAACAAAATTCAAACTACCGCGTATCATCCAGAGAGCAACGGAGCACTCGAAAGATCCCACCGAACACTAGCAGAATACCTGCGACACTATATAAATGAAGACCAAACGGATTAGGATGAGTGGATACCGTTTGCGATATTTGCATATAATACAACGCCACACACAGCGACGGGGTATACACCGTTTGAGCTAGTATACGGTCATCAAGCTGAATTACCGACAGCACTGACAAAACCACCTAAACTCACGTATAACTATGATGATTATACACAAGAGTTACGGGAAAGATTAAGAGCGACCAACAAAGTTGCCAGGGAACACGTTCAAGAGGAAAAAATTAAATCGAAAAAACAATATGATACGAAGACTGAAGAAACAAGTTTTCGTGTAGGTGACAAAGTACTTATGTACGACGAAACGTTACGACAAGGACGTTTAAAGAAACTTGAATCTCTATGGACAAAACCGTACATAATTATTGAAAAGAATTCAGACGTTAATTATACTATAAAGAAAGAAAAAAAATAATGCGCCTACATGTAAATAAATTAAAACTTTTTATAAAAAAATAACAAAAAAAGGAGAGAGAGAAAGAGAGAGAGAAACACTTTGAAACAGAATATCTCTGTTGCAGAATACTCGCGTGCTGGAGAGGGCAAGCATTAGCCCGAGCAGAAAAAACGGAACCACATTACAAAATCCAACAATTCGAATATAACCCAGAGATGTATTACGAGAAGCTTGGAAGAATGCACTACTCCCGGAAGACGTGGAAGTTAGTCATTAAATTTGATTTAACAACGTTAAATTGAAGGCACGAGAAAATTGAAAAATATCTACAGGAAGCAAAGATTACATGCGATAATAAGATTTTAAAATTACTGCATAAGGAAACGTGCCTCACCTTTGAAAATATCGCAAGAAGAAAATTAGAATATTTAAAAAAAATCCTCACACAGATCAACACAATATACAAAACGTCGACAGATTTAAGGAGGGGATTAGTGGACGGAATGGGCTCAATAGCAAAATCACTGTTCGAAACGATGGACGCAAACGATGAAAAGCGCATCAACGAGCAGTTACAACTGTTGGGAAACAATCAACAAACATTACACCACGTAATGCAGAATTAGATCAAGGTGATGAATGCCACCATAGGGCATATAGAGAAATTAGAAAGCATAATAGAACAAAATCGTGTAACGATGCACCCCCAAATATGCATCGTTCCGGCACAACATCCCGCCGAAGCCGCCCAGCCGACCACCCGCGGGGTGAAGACCGGGCACGGTGTGCCCATTTTTTAAATCTTAATAACGTTAGGAAGTCCGTGAACGGACTTACCGCCTCGACGCGCCGAGCGGTGCCGAAGGCGGCCGAAGACCGCCGAGCGCGATCGCGGCGTCGGGGCGCCGTAATCACCGATCGCTCCGTCGCACCGCCCCAGCGCTCGCGATTGCCGTCGCTACCCCCACCACGCCGCGACGCCGCCGCGGCGCATATATAAGCCCGGCGTCACTGGCACAAGGCGCGATTCCCGATCACCCGTCTTACCGACAGCATCGATCCCGAATTCCTACACTAAGCCAGTCCGAACGTAAGGTAGAGCGCCTCCGGCATTCTCTGTCTTCGCCGAGTGTGTCTCGGCTAACGACCAGCTTTTCTCAGTCATCCACACTATCCGAAGCCTGTCCGAACAAGAAGATAGAGCGCCTCCGGCATTCTCTGTCTTTGCCGAGTGTGTCTCGGCTAACGACTAGCTTTTCTCCGTTATCCAAATCATCCGAAGCCCGTCCGGACAAGAAGGTAGAACGCCTCCAGCATTCTCTGTCTTCGTCGAGTGTGTCTCGGCCGACGACCCGCTTCGGTCTTTCCATCCGCGATAATCGATCCACATCGCACCCGCGCTCCGCGCCATTTTTCCGCGCTCCGAACCGCGCCGCCCGGGAAACCGGCTCCGCCTGTACCGATACCTAGTGTCACGCGATTCGGTCCGCGAGACCACCAAAAAATACCGGCTCCGCCCCGCACATACCGCGTGTTACCTCGCGCGACCAAGCCAGCATTGTCTCATACGCACGCCCAACCGTCGTAATCACCGAACATTAGCTAGCAAGTCCAGCTAAGTCCGCACATGTATATTAGTCTGTTGTAAATATCGCGAATATACTGTTAAAGAATAAACGTTACTATTTTCTGTTAACCGAGACACTCCTTCATTTTGCTAACCTCGCCACCCGTCTGCTTCTCCGTGCCTCCTTCGAACCCAGACCAGCCGCGAGCTAGATCCGCGCTTCGAAGCCAGGTTGTTTTAATCGTAATCTATTAGAAAAACGAGTCACAGATTATCTTAATAAGGACGAAATAAAAGAACATTTTGAAATTGGCATAGCGGTAATCACAGACTTAATCCGCGACGTCGAGAACATACTTGAATATTTGGCATGCATAAGAAAAGGAACAATGCATCCGAAATTAATGCCAGTAGAGGATATCACCTGGCAGTTGAAAGAAGCAAGTCAGCAATTGCCACCGGGATCATATTTCCCATTTAGAGTCCACCTTGAAGACTGGTTTACGATTGAAAAACACACGACAATAAAGGCATTCTACAAAAATAATCAAATATACACCGTCTTACTCTTTCCCCTAATCACACCACCGCTCTACGATATAATGACCGTTATTGAATTTCCTGTGCTCACGCGCAAGAATATACTCACATCAATAAGAGTCGACAATAAAATAATAGCAGTAGACAAAGAAAGAGTGACCTACATGCTCTTAGATGAAAATTATCTGACAAAATGTACCTCTACCAATTTACAGTACGTATGCACACAAAATACACAAGTATACCGTATAGATGAAAACGCACCGTGCGAGATACAAATGTATGTTCAACAGCAACATTATTACAAAATGTGTAAATTCAGACACACTGTTACAACACGAACAAAGTGGATTTCATTACGACGACCACACGATTGGCTGCATTCAACAGTAACTGAACAGCCAATACTTATACAATGTAATGAGCACGAGGAGAAGCAGATAATCAACAACACTGGCAAAATTACGCTGGAAAAGGAATGTAAACTAATGACAACCGATATGACAGTACAAGCTGAAGAGACAATATACGAGACAGACATAGAGACATATTTACCCGAAGTAAATATTTCACTTATACATGACCATGAAAGGATCACATTACGGAATGAGACAACAGACGATTTGACTCAGCATCGAGCTAAATTGACAGAATTAAAAACACAAATACAAAAAATGAATACTGACCTAAAGGACGACGACCGAAATTTTTACGTCCAAAAACAATTCGTATACCCAATGACAGCGAGCGATATAATTACATTAGCCATAGTAATCATTGTAATATACGTATTAATAAAAAAGAAAAAAAGAACCCACGATCACCACTTACATTGTACGATGAAGAAAGATCATTTCGACCATACGGATTCCCGAAACCAATTTTAAAATGTAGTGTAAGTACTAGGTTCTAATAGAATAGTAAACGATTATACCAAAATATTGTACACGGGTATTATAAAATGTAAAATATAGATATATACAAGGGAAAATATAGAAATGGGTATACAACAAAGTATAAATTAAAATATATAGCAAAAACTCGCGTACCTCGTTTTCTCTTTTTAACGGGTGAGGAATGTTGTAATCTAAAATTACAACGGATAATTAATAATAAATTTATAGAATAGTCTTTCGAAAGATTTCGAGGAAATTGTCTTTCGAAAGACTCCTCAATTTACTCCGACGCGGACGCGGAAGTTCATCAAGCTTCCGCGTCAATCGAACTATTGCGAGATGCATAAGAATGTGCGACAATGCATTTCGACATTCGCGGAACCGCGGAAGTTCATCAAGCTTCCGCGTCAATATTGCGAGATGCTTAGGAATGTGCGACAACGCATTTCGACAATCGCGTAACCGCGGAAGTACAGCGAGATTGGGAATGCGCTCGGTCACTGACCGACCTCATTCGGGGGACCATCGAACCCGGCGGAAAAGCGCCGACAGGGCATAATCCCAACCAATATAAGGGACCGTCGAAGAAGCCGCGGCGGAGAGTATAACACCGGAGACTCTGCCCGTGACCGTTCTGGCAAGTCGTGTCGCAAAAGTTTATATTATAACAAAGCGCGTGCGAATAATAGTAATCGTGAAAAACAAATACAAGTGTAAGTTAGTGAGTGTAAAAGGGGCGTTGAAATAAAGCTCCAATATAAAGTGAAACAAAGTGAAGTTTATTTGACGACGCCTACACCCTGTTCCTTCTACGAACCTGAACTCTTCCTAGTCTGCCCGCTTGTGCCTACCGAGTTCCAACTCGTCAGGTCAAGAGATCCCGAAAATAATAACGTTTTGCCGTAAGCCGTCACCAACCGGCGACGCGGCATAACAATAAACATAAAATAAATAATAAATATATCAAAAAATTATGCCATATAACTATTTATTTATTTTTATTCTTTTTATTTTATCTAATTTTACATCATTACATTGAACAAATATTTTCATATTTACATTTCCATTCTTATCAAATATAACGCAATGAATTTTGTGTTTATTTTTCAAAGGACCCCGCACAAAATCATAAGGATTTTGGACCTCACTTGTATTTAAATACAAAATTTATATATGTATTTTTCAATAGAATAAAAGATTTAATCACAAAGAATTACAGAGGTAACAATAAAAGATAAAAATATTTTATTAAAATACATAAATTTTTCTTGTAAAAGAACTTGGCGCTGCTAAACCTCGAAGTTTTAAATAAATAAGGACAACAATAAATAAAAATAATTCAGAGAAGAATGCGATGAGAGTAATATTAAATGATTATCAGCGTGGATGTGCGAGTGTGTGATATGGGTGTGCGTGACGACGCGGACGGCGGATAATGCGGCTTATAATTAAGTATAAAATAAGTTTATTTATTTATTTAAAATTTCGAGGTCTAGCAGCGCCAAGTTTTTTTACAAGAAAAATTTATGTATTTTAATAAAATGTTTTTATTTTTTACTGTTACCTTTGTAATTCTTTGTGATTAATTCTTTTATTCTATTGAAAAATACATATATAAACTTTATTTAAATACAATTGTATTTAAATACATTATTTAAATACATTTGTATTTAAATACAAATTGTATTCCCTCGTTGGATTAAATATTTTAATAAAATATTTTAATTTTGTACTGTTACCTCTGTAATTCTTTGTAACCACTAAAAAATACACATGTAAACTTTGTATTTAAATATTTTGTATTCTCTTGTTTTTAAATAAAATTTTTTTATGTTATAAAATCGTTATCATACATTTTTTTATTTGACACAATGTAAAGATTTTTCAAAGTAGTGCAACAATTACTTTTTGAGGCAATATATATGTTCTTTCTGTAATTGGCGCTGTAATTTAAAGAGATATCATTTCTTTTTTGTAATTGTAATAGATCACTTGAAGCGCGACTCTTCTTTTTGATAAGGTAACATAATTTTGTGATGTGTATCACTTGGTTTATAATTTTTTTAAAATAAAGATACTACTGCTTAAATTTTTTCAAGATTTTTCGACATATAAAGATTACGTCTACCACTTATTACTTAGGTTATTTCGAGGTATAATACTACCACTTTCTTTTTTTTGTTCTACTAACAGTAAAAATGGAAAAGTTACAAATTTTAAGTAACATGAAAAAGGGAGACGTAAAAAGAAGAAAAATAAGAGAGATAAATGATTTCAAAGTACAACAGATAGTATAAGTGAATAAAAGAGAGAAGGAGGACATGTAAAATGTATATGTATATAAAATAAAAAAAAAAAGATTTTTATCTTTTTCTAACTCTTAAAACTGGAAAAGAATAAAAAATAAGTTGAACCGATAATAACTTACGATAATTCCTTCGCGTAAACGGGATTGATCTCCTCGGCATCAGCTCCCTGCCGTCAATATAACTTGCATTCCGCTTCTGCATAATTGACGATACATGCCCATTTCGTGGCATTTAGCCTTAGCATCTTTGTGATATCGTCATCATTAGGATTTTCGTCGTATCCTATCTTCTGAAGAAGCCCATCGAAAATTCTCTTGATATGTATAACTAGCTGACATTCAGAGCACTGGGAAAAAATCACATAACATTCAGAGCACTGGACAAAAATCACATATATATTATATATATATTCACGCCAAACCGCATATATAACATCATGTTATTTTTACATTTAGGAAAATTATTTTATATTAACTCAATAGGCGTTAAACTTGCATACATAGGGAGCTTTCCAGCAAGTGACACAAGCCGACACAAACGTGGTTCTATCTTTCTTTTTTGGCAATGAGTAACAAAGACAAAACGTACCTGTGTCGATTCGTGTCGCTTGCTGGAAAGCTCCCATAAGTGAATCTCGCGTTTAATGTAAAATTTTGTAAAAAAACCGGTAATTTAATCTGTACTACGTTTACGCGAGCGTTACTTAATTCTGTATAGTAACCTACAAAAACGATACGATAACTTACGATAATTCCTTCGCGTAAACGGGATCTCTTCGGCATCAGCTGCCTGCCGTCAATATATATCAGCTGTGCAACATATTACGTACGCGCGGCAGAAACACCTCCTGTGAACAGGCTCCTTGATCTCCTCGGTATCAGCTCTCTGCTGTCAATATTGTTGTGCCGGTACCGGGAGTTGCTCTCTGGGTCGGCACAGGAATCGGGAATCTCGGGTCGGAGAAGAAACACTCGTCACGATGTATAACGTTAACAACCAAATATATTTCTCGTTATTTTTTGATACAGTTTCCTTAATTTTATTAACGACACTCGCGAAGTTGCGACTTTTGATATACGCGACGGACGTTATTATTTGATGGTTTACTGACGACTGCCCGCCGATCGTCGGATTCGGCGGTTCTTATTCGAGTGCTGTTGCTAACTCGGTGGCTCCCCAGTTAGCCCTAGATCTATTCGGTCAGCGTTTCCGGTCGCGTCGAATTGCATCGGACGATCGGTCGTCTGATGCAATCGTCGGTCTTTTCTGCGGATGTGGAATTCACGACTGTCGCTAGGGTCGAATTACCAGGTAATCCGGCCCTCGTTGTTGCCAAGTACGATGTGCGTTGTGGGCTCACAACAATATACAGGGTGTTAGATATAAAAGTATACAGCCGAATAGGGGGGGGGATAGATTGGGTCAAATTGAAAAGAAAAGTCTAATACCATTTTGCAAAATTCGCAATAGTTAACGAGCTATTAAATAAAACGTCTGAGCGAATGAGCGCACAATGAGCGATAGAGGCGGGTCTTGGCTGGCACGATGCCCGACGCGTGGCGAGCGGTGGGGGTCGAGCGGCGAGCGGGGCGCGGCGAACGGCGAGCGACAGATGTTATACACTGTGGCGAAAAAGTGTTAGAGCTAAACTTACGATAATTCCTTCGCGTAAACGGGATTTTCCTTCGCGTAATCGGGATTTTGTAGTAACTTACGATAATTTACTCCGAGTAAACGAGTGAATTATCGTAAGTTACTACAGAAGTAACGCTCGCGTAAACCTAGTAACAAGTAGCACATGTATTGCATAGGCATAGCCGTAGCGTCTTACGCCTTAGATAATATTAATTAGTTTAGCTTGAATTATGTGTAATAAAACATTTAATTTTAGTAAATTATTTTGCATGTCAAAGTTTACGAGGTTTACAAAGCTTTACTTTAACTTTTGTTTATGTTAATAATATGTGAATAACGTACTTTAATGGCGCGTGTCCACCTGCGAGTAAAACTCTCGAGAGTAGCTTTCGAGACTGATTCTCGCAAATGGACATATTCCTGGAGAGTACCTAACGGAGAATGAATCGCAGCTCTCGGCGAGCGAACTTTTCAAGACCTACTCGCAAATCGACACGACGTTATTTTACGCTCGGAGATCAGCTCGCCAAGCTCGAACGCTGTTCGTATTTTAAGAGCTACATGTTGAGAGTAAAAACCGAGATGGCAAAAGTTTGTTCCTTTGATGACACAAAGGCACTTATTGAATAATGCGGAAATCATGAACTATTGTAGAATACTACTGTGACAGAAATAAAAAAAAATTTTGAATTTTTATGTTTTGCGAATAAAGTGCGAAAAATTCATAATTTAAAGAATTAGATAAGAATATTTTTAATACATTATTCTTTAATTACTTGATCAATAATTAGTTACACTTTAGTTTTACATAGTTTGCACGTTTTAGTTACAGCGCTGAAATTAAATACATTTTTACATCGCGAATTAAGTACATCCACGAATGTATTTAATTTCAGCACTGTAACTAAAACGTGCAAACTATGTAAAACTAAAGTGTAACTAATTATTGACCAAGTAATTAGAGAATGTATTAAAAATATTCTTACCTAATTCTTTAAATTATGAATTTTTTCGCATTTTATTCGCAGAACATAAAAATTTAAAAATTTTTTTATTTTTGTCACAGTAGTTATAAAGTATAGTATTCCACAATAGTTCATGATTTCCGCATTGTTCAATAAATTCCTTTGTGTCATCAAAGGAACAAACTTTTGCCATCTTGGTTTTTATTCTCAACATGTAGCTCTCAAAATACGAACAGCGTTCGAGCTTGGCGAGCTGATATCCGAGAGTAAAATAACGCAAGTCGTGTCGATTTGCGAGTAGATCTTGACAAATTCGCTCGCCGAGAGCTGCGATTCATTCTCCGTTAGGTACTTTACAGGAATATGTCCATTTGCGAGAATCAATCTCAAGAGCTACTCTCGAGAGGTTTACTCGTAGGTGGACACGCACCATAAGACGTTTTATTTTTTTAAAAATAATTGTATTAAAAGAACTCAAAATAATATTTAATTTTTACATGACATACGCATAAAATGTTAAGTTATCACGTTGACATAAATGTAACATATGAAAATGTTAAGAAAATAATAACATGGTTGTATGTGTATTTTTACATTGAAGTAATAATTAAATTTTGGTAACACAAGAAAATTTTAACGTATGAACCGATACGTACACACGATTTTTTGCTGCGTATGTGCCGCGTAACGCAAAACTCTCGTACGTAATTTCTGTACGTAAGGCGTAAGATACTACGGCAATGTACGTGCGCTGGCTCTTAGCCTCTTGCCTTTTCGATGGCAGAAAAATAATACGCTATCATTTCCACACCACCTTGCGGTAGACAAATTCCGTCGGCATTGCGCGAGAAACCCTACGTATGTTTTTTTCGACAGTTTCTAATTATTGTACACTCAAATCTTTCCCGGATAACATTATGTGGACCGACGAAGCGACGTTTACACCAAACGGCGTATTCAATTCCCGGAATTTTGTTTATTGGTCGGATGAAAACCCGCACGTCGTCCGTGAGGGTAATTTTCAATATCGCTGGTCCATAAACGTATGGGCGGAGTAATCGGGAATCAAGTAGTAAGAAATAGTAGAAAGAAAGCAATTTTCTCTTGTTGTTTAAGTGAAGAAACATTTTTATTCATTATTTCCAGATCGGTCCATATTTCCTCCCACCGCGTTTAACTGGCAATATTTATGCCAATTTTATTGAGAATTAATTGCCAGTTCTTTTCGCGGATGTGCCCCTTCCCGTACGGGCGCAGCTAATTTTTCAGCACGACGGAGTTCCGGCTCATTTTAGTCGTCAAGTGCGCGAAATATTAGACGTGCGTTTTCCGGATAGGTGGATGGGTCGTGGTGGCCCAATCGCCTGGCCGGCACGGTTGCCAGATTTAAATGTATTAGTAGTACATTCCTGTAGAGTACCTAACGGAGAATGAACCGCAGCTCTCGGCGAGCGAACTTGTCAAGATCTACTCGCAAATCGATACGACTTGCGTTATTTTACTCTCGGAGATCAGCTTGCCAAGCTCGAACGCTGTTCGTATTTTGAGAGCTACATGTTGAGAGTAAAAACCAAGATGGCAAAAGTTTGTTCCTTTGATGACACAAAGGAATTTATTGAACAATGCGGAAATCATCAACTATTGTGGAATACGATACTTTATAACTACTGTGACAGAAATAACAAAATTTTTAAATTTTTATGTTCTGCGAATAAAGTGCGAAAAAATTTATAATATAAAGTATTAGGTAAGAATATTTTTAATACATTCTCTAATTACTTGGTCAATAATTAGTTACACTATAGTTCTACATAGTTTGCATGTTTTAGTTACAGTGCTGAAATTAAATACATTCGCGGATGTACTTAATTCGCGATGTAAAAATGTATTTAATTTCAGCGCTGTAACTAAAACGTGCAAAGTATGTAAAACTAAAGTGTAACTAATTATTGATCAAATAATTAAAGAATAATGTATTAAAAATATTCTTATTTAATTCTTTAAATTATGAATTTTTCGCACTTTATTCGCAAAACATAAAAATTCAAAAATTTTTTTTATTTTTGTCACAGTAGTATTCTACAATAGTTCATGATTTCCGCCAATAAGTTCCTTTGTGTCATCAAAGAAACAAACTTTTGCCATCTCGGTTTTTACTCTCAACATGTAGCTCTCAAAATACGAACAGCGTTCGAGCTTGGCGAGCTGATCTCCGAGCGTAAAATAACGTGGTGTCGATTTGCGAGTAGGTCTTGAAAAGTTTGCTCGCCGAGAGCTGCGATTCATTCTCCGTTAGGTACTCTTCAAGAATATGTCCATTTGCGAGAATCAATCTCGAGAGCTACTTTCGAGAATTTTACTCGCAGGTGGACACGCACCATTAAAATACGTTATTCACATATTATTAACATAAACAAAAGTTAAAGTAAAGCTTTGTAAACCTCGTAAACTTTGACATGCAAAATAATTAAATTTACTAAAATTAAAAATGTTTTTATTACACATAATTCAAGCTAAACTAATTAATATTATCTAAGGCGTAAGACGCTACGGCAATGCCTATGCAATACGTGTGCTACCTGTTACTAGGTTTACGCGAGCGTTACTTCTGTAGTAACTTACGATAATTCACTCGTTTATTCGGAGTAAATTATCGTAAGTTACTACAAAATCCCGTGCGAAGGAAAATCCCGTTTACGCGAAGAAATTATTGTAAGTTTAGCTCTAACACTTTTTCGCCGCAGTGTATAATGGTGGGTACTCACTAGCGAAAACGAACGCCGAACGAACAGCGAATCGTGCATTTGTATACCATGTGTGCTTAGCACGAATGAGATACAAATACACGATTCGCTGTTCGTTCGGCGTTCGTTTTCGCTAGTGAGTACCCACCCTAACATTTGTCGCTCGCCGTTCGCCGCGCCGCGCCGCGCCCCGTTCGCCGCTTGACCCCCGCCGCTCGCCACGCGCCGGGCACCGTGCCATTCGAGACCCGCCTTTATCGCTCCTTGTGCACTCATTCGCTCAGACGTTTTATTTAATAGCTCGTTAACTATTGCGAATTTTGCAAAATGGTATTAAACTTTTCTTTTCAGTTTGACCCAATCTACCCTCCCTATTCGGCTGTATACTTTTATATCTAACACCCTGTATATACCTCTACAAAGTAAAAATGTATTGTACAATCAGAATACTAGCAACGTGCACAACTTCATTTGAGGTTATAATTGTGTACAACATTCATCGCATGATTTTGTTATAATTGCAAATCGGAAACGTACCTCGAGTCCAGCTCTTCTGCGATCAACGAAGTCGGGATCGAACGTGTCAGTCGTCACTTTCTGCCAAGCGTAGAGAACCTTATTTTCTGGCAGCGGTGGTAACACGATGTAGGAATACGAAATCTCCAGATAAGCACGAAGCAATTAAAATTCAGTATATCGCCGGCACGATTACGGTGTTACTGCCATTTCGCGCACGCGCGTATGCGCGCGTGGTCGCACCTTACCTCGCGACAGTGTGCGGCTCGTGCAAAAGTTATTAACGCGCGGCAGAAACGCCTTGTGTGAACAGGCTCCTTGATCTCAGTATCAGCTCCCTGCCGTCAATATATAATATAGGTTAACCTGTATGTAAACACTCACGTAAACGTAGTATAAACAGTAAAATAAGTAACAATAATATATAGAATAAGATAATTATAGGAGATGATTACATAATAAAACAAATACCTTGAATTAATCGTCGCGTCGCGTAAAGAGTCACGGTCGGTCTCGCTCCGCACGTACTACCGTGTCTCTCAAGATAGGTTAACTGATGAATTGACAACTGACTGACAGCGCGCTAAACGCACTATCTGCACTCGCGCAGTACACACACGTATACATATGTGCACTGAAACTGGCAATACTAGCACCCCCCCTGGTGTCGAAAAAGTGAAAGTGACGCGACTCCAGCCAATGACATGAGAGATGAGAGACGGTCGACGTATCTTACGTATCTTAGGGCTCGTAGGGCACGTAGCGGAATATTATAAGAAAGACCCCCCCCTCAAATCGACCCAAACTATCGATTTAGCCTACTTAAAACTTGATCCGTTCACTCGTTATATGAGATCTCAACATCTCGAGTATTCGCAAATCGTTGCGTCACGTAAAAGAGTCACGGTCGGTCTCGCTCCGCGTGTACTTGGCGCGAGACACTACCGTGTCTCTTGATATATGCATGTGCATACAAATGTGCGTGTATACACATGCATGCATGTATTTTTGTATTAATAAAAAGAAAAAATTGTGTGTATTTGCAGAATAATACATTGTAATCGATTGTCCCATAATAGTACTAAAATAGCATTTTATTTTGACTTTTTTTGAACGTTGATGCGCTTAAACGTTCGATTATTGTGAATTTTGCCCATATAACTTTTGATTAGCATCACATAAATTATTTATTTCCAAAGTTTCAGCCAATTTTACCGAAATCCAATTTCCATAAAAATTTTGCGGGGTCCTTTGACGTTGCATCTATCTGAAGTCAAGAATAAAGCGGAGATGGAATGTATGATAAAATGCATAATTAATTCCTCGTTTGGAGGCGAGAATAAATCGGATTCAAGAATTAGAGTCCCTAAAATATTATTCGTTCAGGTTGTGCAGTCAATGTACAGGAAGGTTCTAAAAGAAAATTGTATTGTAAATCAGAATAGTGACAACATAGCGTCAAATGATAAAAAATTCGTAGTTATCCTATTTATTAAACATATTTCTATGCCCATTTGCTGAACAGTGACGAGCACATGGTAGGATATAGATGTCTGAATAATCTCAGCAGGTACGTCAAGGTACATAAAGATAAAAATCCGGCAAACTTAAATAATAACGTAATTTACAAAATATCGTGTAGAGACTGCGATACCTCATATGCAGGGCAAACAAAAAAGGCAATTAAAAACGAGATTTAATGAACACAAAAACAATATTAAAGTGGATCCATATAAGCATTCTGTGGTCTCCGAACATATTACGAAATATAACCACGCTTTTGACTGGGATAACACAGAAATACTAGACTCTGAACCAAAGGACCACGCACACAAACACTGGAACCTGGGCCCCGGTCAAATTTCTCCAAACTTTGGGATTTTTTAGCTTATGACCCCCCGATCAAAAGTCCTTATGGGCCCGAACCTCTAGGAAGTCATGGAAAACAGTTATAGGGTATGGAAGTCGACGAAATATAAGTAGTCGAGTATACACGTTTTTATCCTTAAATTGTCTCAAATTCGAGGAGATTTATTATGATAACTAATGCTATCTTGGCTATAAAGTTTAACTAGGGTCCGGTAGGGTCCAGTAAGGGCCAAGCCAGGTTTTTATGATGGAAACCTGGATTCATCGCAGAATTAGATTCTATGACTAGGAATATATTCAGATATGGTACTAACATTTTATAACCGACCCGAACAATTAAAGCAAGATCCGGTGTGGACCCGACCAATTAAGGAAAGATTCGGTGTGGACCCGATCTTGCCTTAACTAGTTGGGTCCACACGGGTGTTGCCTTAATTGATCGGGTCCACATCGGATCTTGCCTTAATTAATCGGATCCACACGAGTCTTGCCTTAATTGATCGGGTCCACACCGGATCTTACCTTAACCGGTCGGGTCCACACCGGATCTTACCTTAACCGGTCGGGTCCACACTGGATCTTGCCTTAATTGATCGGGTTCACACCGGATCTTGCCTTAACTGGTTGGGTCCACACGGGTCTTACTTTAATTGATCGGGTTAACACCGGATCTTGCCTTAACCGGTCGGGTCCACACTGGATCTTGCCTTAATTGATCGGGTTCACACCGGATCTTGCCTTAACTGGTTGGGTCCACACGGGTCTTACTTTTATTGATCGGGTCCATATCGGATCTTGCCTTAATTAATCGAGTCCACACGAGTCTTACCTTAATTGATCGGGTCCACACCGGATCTTACCTTAACCGGTCGGGTTCACACCGGATCTTGCCTTAACTGGTCGGGTCCACACTGGATCTTGCCTTAATTGATCGGATTCACACCGGATCTTGCTTTAATCGTTCGGGTCGGTTATGAAATGTTATTATAATATCTGAATATATTTCTAGTCACAGAATCTGATTCTGCGATGACTCCAGGTTTCCATCCTAAAAACCTGGCTCGGCCCTTACTGGGCCCTACCGGACCCTAGTTAGACTTTATGGCCAAGATTGGTCCAAACTATCATATAGTCCTCTCCAAGTTTAAGAAGTTTTGTCCCATTAGTTGTCATAATAGATCCCCTTGAATTTGAAACATTTCAAAGGTAAAAACGTGTATACTCGACTACTTATATTCCGTCGACTTCCATACCCCATAACTCTTTTCCATGACTTCTTGGAGGTTCTGGCCCATAAGGACTTTTGATCGAGGGGTCATAAGCTAAAAAATCCCAAAGTTTGGAGAAATTTGACCGGGGCCCAGATTCCAGTGTTTGTGTGCGTGGTCCTTTTCACAAGAGATTAATATCGGAAATGTTACAATTAAGAAACAAATAAATGGAATAAATTCTAACGACACAAATTTGCTTGATGATTCATATTTTAGTATACTTGACGAGCTAGTCAATTACAGAATTTAATTTAATTTCAGTATCCGACCTACAAGAAGTTTTATTCATTGTACACTGACCTATAAAAATTTTTATTTATTGTACACTGTTAATCATTTACTATTGTTGTTTATAACTCCGCTTTGCAACTCTGCTCAGTCACCTGGTAGACGTTGACACGAACATAAGCATAGGTTCGCACATTGAAAGCTATTACGGTTTAATTTTCTTGACAAATATGTAAATTACAACATATTCTCAAATTAACAATTTAATTTAGTTATATACAAATTATACAATTTCCTTCTAGAACCTTTCTATACATTGACTACACAACCTGAATGAACAACATTTTATCAACTCTAATTCTTGGACCCGATTTATTCTCGCCTCCGAACGAGGAATTAATTATGCATTTGACTACATTTCATCTCTGTTTTATTCTTGACTTTAGATAGATGCAACGACAAATTTCAGTTAGGTATCAATTAAGCTTTCAAACTGTGATGTAGTTTCTCATGTTAGTTTTATTGGTGACCTCCCAGCGTATTATAATTAATTTTAATTTGTTTTTTTCTTTATACTTTTATATATGTTTTTCTCTCTATCGTCTGACCTTTCCAAGCTATTTATATGTATGTTAGTTTAAATTATGTTATGGCTAAAGATGACTCGGTGAAGTCGAAACGTACCTATGTATTTTTATTCTTAATTAATTAATAATTATTTGTTTGCTCGATCACTGGTTTTTATTTTTTTATTATTTTGTACACATACAAGCGAATAATTTATTTATTTTAATAAAATTAATAAAATTATAATTTTTTACATAAATATTTTAGTATAAAATATTATTTTTATTGTAATCAATTTATTATTTAAAACTGACACGTTAGATTCCGCATAAATAAAAAAAACACAAGTGATAACAATATTACAAAAAAATAATAATTATTATTATTTGAACAAACACGCATGCATGTATGCACGCACCCAAAAATATTTAGAATATTTATGCGTTTATCAAGAGATGTAGGATCTCACATCCAGTATAAACAGAGATATAGTAATCTTGTGGAAGACACTACAGAATATTTTTTAATAATCGAATTTTTTAGCAATAATTATTTGTATTCTTTAAATTGGTTTTATCGAAGGATAAGTATAAGTATTAAACAATTATATTATTTGAATTTTTTTATTGATACACCATGATGACGATAATTTGTTGCAATGATATCAATATTTATTTTTCTATCCAATTTATATGTTATTTAGATATGGTGTCGTCGTCGTCTTCGTCTCTGCAAGACGGCATGGAATGTCGAATACGAATTTACGCTGTCAGGCGTCGCGTCCAAGACTGGCAAAGTGCGAATAAGATGTGCAATAATGAGCAAGCAAAAGAAAATAAGAAGAGTTGCATCACGCGCTATACTGGAAAGGAGGGAACAAAAAGGCGATAAGAGAAAATGAGCAATGTACGAAAACGTCACGCGTTACAAAGAAATTACAGCGTGATATTGCGAGCACTATATTTGTATATAGCTATCTTTATACTAAATACAAAAGTGATAACACAATGTTGCGCACGTTATATTTGTATATAGTTATATTTATACTAAATAGCAACATAAATAATATAAACAAACTTTGTGGTTTACACAATTTATTGTTGTAAATTGTAAAGCTTCCTTGCTTAATGCATAAAGTGTCCAAAAATGACAGACTGGCAGTTTTAATAAAATCACTAGGTAAGTGTAAATTAGCAATTATTATAAATATTATTTAAAATAAAAACTTTATTTTGTGTTTGCAAAAATTTTTCAATATTTGCAATAGCACTGTTTTAATAATCTATTTAAAAAATAAGGATTTAGAAAAAGTATTTTACAAGAATATGATTTGTGGTTTTGATTGCTGCATATTTTCATAAAAGAAAATAAGACTTTATTACGGTAAATTTTAATATTTGGACATAGATTTAGATCAAAGATTAGATATATGGAAAGATGTGTGCTCATATAGAGTTTGATGACACGAGTTTGGTATGAGATGACGATACAATCCATTTGGTGACGTAATGCTTGAAAAGTTCTGCTTTTCAAATTTTTCCCCAGGTAAAATTTTAGCCAGAAGTAACGTTGTTCACGTTCGGTAGTCGTTTGAAGCAAGCAGATTAGTAGTTACTACCAAAATGGAAAAAAACAATTTTTTTGCAAAAGAAATGTTTTACTTGCTTTTTTACTAAACTTATCGAACAACTCTTGTATATTATCGCGGATTTGATAAGTTTGTTAAAAAAACAAATACTACATTTTTTGGAAAAAAAATCTTTTTTCTTATTTTTGTGGCAACTGCTAAACCGCTTGCTTCAAACGACTACCGAATGTAAACAACGTGTCACTTCTGGCTAAAATTTGGCTGGGAGGGGGGCGGGGGTTGAAAAGTTGAAATTTTCAGGTATCATGTCCACCAAATGGATTATAACGCCATTTCATACTTTACCAAACTTATCGAACCACTCTCGTACATATACGTGGTGTGACAATAAAGTTCGGTGAATGTTACTAAAGAACGAACACCAGTTAATTTGCATACAAACAATCTCTATTGTCCTTCAAAGTAGTCTCTCCCAGAAACAACACACCTTTGACAGCGCTTGTGTAAAACTTGCAGAAACTCTTGGAAAAATCATCTTTGGAAATCGTCTTTATATTGTGACACAATTCTGAATGTTTGAAATGTCTGCAAATTGAGTTCCTTTTACCGCCTTCTTTAGTTTAGAGAACAAAAAGGAGTTTGTTAAAGCAAGATCTGGATAGTAGGGAAGATGATCCAATACAGCAACGTCTCGCTGTCTCAAGAACTGCCGCACAATAGCCGCAGAATGGGCAAGGGCATTATCGTAAAGCAGAAACCAACTTGCAGGATCGTGAAACTGTGGTCATACGCAACGAATTCCATGCATTTTTAACATTATTTTGCCTAATTTGAAACAGACCTTGATGTTAGCTTGTTGCTCCATTTTCGTTTACTGACGTGTGTTTCCCTCTAACTTTTCTGTGCTTTCGTGAAGAGCAGACGCTCGGCATGTTCGGGCGTGTTCAGAGACACATCAATGCATGATAAGCACGATATCGCAGTCTGCTGCATGCGTTTGCACATCAGATATTGAAACATTCATCGAACTTTATTGTCACTCCACGTATAAATACAATTATTTATTAGATACATGATACATTCATTCTTTGATGTATGTATCCGCACATACATCAAAGAATACAGTGGTGTACAATAGACTCAACCTCATTTTTGGCTATTGTAAAATTTCCCATAACTTTAAATTATCCTAACAATGACTGAGACATTTCTTCGCCAGTATCAAATAATAATAAAATGTATTTGAACGACCCAACTGGCCAAAATTTCTCCCATACAATCTCTCACGACGTTTCGGCCAACATCTGGCCTTTTTCAAGTGAGGAATATTACAATAATTATTGCCAGCACTCACGCATATACATCCTATGTCGTCTAATACAGTTTCCAAATTACATCATGCTTCATAAAGCTGAAACAAGGTGATTACAGATGTATAAAGACATGAAACATAGCGAAAAGGATGCCAAAAATGACTTACAAGTTTTCTGCGTCGACAAATGCAGAAATAAAAAATACAATTTGTCGAAAAATCGATGAAACGGAACATCTTGTCAAATGCGTCCGAACGATACAACGGTCAAAGTCACAATAATAAAACTCAGAAAACACGCCGATAAAGCAAAATAGCGGGTTCTTAAAATAACTAAACAGCGGTCAAAAAGCATAGATTAGGCAGCATTAATAACACGATCGTAAACTGCCGGTAAATTTTCGGTGTCTTTTTGAAGATTAACAGTGTGCCTGCACTTCTTAATGAAAAACATCTCCAAAATCTCTTTATTTTAAATGGCTTTCTTTATATGAAATCCTCGGATTATGCCATGTAAAATCATGATTATATGTGAGCCGATGTTTGGAGACCACAGAGTGGTTGTTGACATGTTTCCTAATATCACTTTTATGTTCTTTTAATCTTGTCTTTAAGTGTCTTTTAGTCTGTCCAATATAGCAAGAATTGCAGTTAGCACAATCAATCTTGTAGGGTAGACCGGGGACAAAAGTAACAGGGTACAGTTGTAACATCGTGAATATTTCTTAAACTATAAAAGGTACGTGTGTGGGACCGCGAGGCGAGATCCGCTAGATGGAGCGGCATTTGTTTCTTAGTTCATTGCCGCCCTTTCGCGGAACGTGCACGTGTGCAGAAGAAGTTACTTTTTTCCTTCCTAAAGTAAGTTTTCTTACGTGCATAAAATCTGAAATACTTTTTGTTCTTTATGCCGAAGGTATAAGGTTTTACTTTTAGTGCTTATCTATGTTGATGATTTGCATAACACGATTGACTTTCATCCAGATATTTATGTAAAAAATTTACTTCGAATCATAAAATATCATTAGGGGACAATTGTAACATCAATGCATATTTGTTTGAGATCGCGACTACTATAAATCGCGCTCGAGTGCATGTAAGCGCAAGCAACCTTTGCAAAAAATAAGCGCATCAATACTTGTGCTTCTAATAAAATTATCTTCGTCAGGTTATAGCATGGATCGTTCGTACATTCCGAAAAGTTCGCTGATTGTTAACAACAACACAGCCCCGACTCACCGGCCGCGCAAATAAGGTCAAACGGCAACGCTAGAACAAAGGAACGATCCATGTTATACACAAAGCACGCGAAAACAGGTGACGACCCCGTCGGGTCGCCACGTGAAATTAGTGACGTCAGCACGGTGACGTCGGCCTCCGACGGCCAATCACCCTCCAGAAATTCGGAGAAAATTGCCGGGAAGGGAGTTCGCCTCGGAGGCGATAAAAGAACCGCCGCTGCGCCGCGAGTTCAAGTTCGCTCGCAGATCACCCGCTTCGTATATCGTTATCGATCACCGCTAGTTTTCCGCTTGTTACACCGCTTTGCACCGCTTCGCGCCTTGCAACCCGCGCTTGCATTTGCTGATAGCTTCAGTGCGTGCTGTCTCACACGGCTCTCTGTACATAAGTGTATATAGTTAAACATTAAAATAGACCTTGTTTTATTGTATTGTGTTTTGGGACTTGCTGTTTTTTTGTGGTCGTCTTCTTCTCGCGCTATCTCGCGCTACCGACGCGCGCTCTCGAACATTTTTGGTCCTTCGAGCCGGATCATCACCGGCAACCGCGAATTCGGGAGTGCCTCACAAGAAGAAGACACCATAAGTCTTGACCAGAGCTCCATGATAAGCGGCCAGCATGAACTCTTCGGACGCATCTCCAGAGCCGTCGAAAACCTGAGGAGGATGGGTCAGGCGAATATCACCCTCTCGGCCATCGAGACCCGCATCCGCATCCTCGACGACCTGTGGGCAAAGTTCGAGAGTCAGCACGACCTGATACGAAACTGCTACAAAGATTCGAGCCGCTACGCTGAAAGTGAGTACGCTACGTCAAACTTACTTGACACCGCCGAGATTGCCTACGTCCAGCAGCGTAGCATCCTATCCGAACAGGCGAAACGTCTCCAGCCTGCGCCAGCTTCCGCGCCTTCCGCGCCGTCCGAGCACGGGGGCGACCGCGCGCCCAGAACCACGCTGCCGCGTATACAATTACCGGAGTTTTCGGGTGCCTATGAAACTTGGCCGGCCTTCCGTGATCTTTTCAAGTCGGTCATTGGCGAACAGTCGTCTATCTCAAAAGTCAAACGGCTGCACTACCTGCGCTCCTGCCTCAAGGGGCCGGCTGAAAACGTGATAAAATCATTGACCATTACGAGCAAGAATTACGATCGCGCATGGGCGCTGCTCTGCCAGCGCTACGAGAACAAGAGGGAACTGATACGCTCCAACTTCGCCACGTTTACCGCCGTGGCGAAGATGAAAGCCGCTACCGCCGATGAACTCAGCCGCGTCCAGAACGCCGTCACGTCCGCCGTCAATGCGCAGGAGAGCATCGGAAGGCCCATTGACTCGCACGGTATGGACCTCTTCAATCACTTCGTCGTCGAACTGTTCGACCCGCGAACACGTCTGGAGTGGGAATCCTCCTCTGGAGACTCCTTCGAACCACCGAGTTACGACACGCTGATGAACTTCATTGCGAAACGCATCCTCACCTTGAACGCCGCGAATCCGAAGACCTCTGTCAGCACTGCGAGTGAGCCATCACGGTCCGCGAAACGCACAACGCGAAACGCACGGAGCCTCCGCAGTGTCCGCTCTGCAACGGGGACCACTCGCTCATGGGGTGCCCCGACTTCAAGGCTAAGCCGGCCAGTGAGCGAAAGACCAGGGCTCCGAAGTGTCGATCGTGTCGGAGTCCCTGGTGCAGCGGCTGCGCCTACCGCGATCGCGTACCCGAATGTCGATCTCCGGTATCGGCGGCTCACAATCCGGATCCACTCGGGGCAAAGTGTCGTTGCGCCTCACGTCACGGACTACGGGAGCCACGCTCACCGCCGTCGCGTTCGTGCTTCCGCGTCTCTCCCTGTATCAGGGCTCCGGGATCACGTGCAGCACCACTTGGCCTCACCTGCAGGGACTTCCGCTGGCCGATCCTCGCTTTGCCGCCAACGACCCCGTCGAGCTGCTTCTTGGCGCTGAGATGTGCTCGACCATCCTGGAGGATGGTCTCCGCCGAGGCCAACCGCACACGCCGAATCGCGCAGAAGACCATCCTGGGATGGATTCTTTCAGGGGGCTGCGGTGCGACCTCTCGTCTGGGTCACCGCCGCTCACTCCAAGCTCGCTCCGCTTTCGTCCGGCTCGCTCCCGAAGAAGAGGAGTGCGAGCGACTCTCCGTGCGCGCCCACGAGCGCACATCCGCTGGCCGGTACGTCGCCCGACGGCCGGTCTCATCGCCGCCGTCGAAGAGCCTCGCCGAAACTAGCGAGCCCGCCGAGGACGAGAAAGCCCGTCATGTTCGTGATGCGCTCGCTCTCCGTCGCGACCGATGCATCGACGACGCGGTCGTCGTGCAACCGGAACTCTGCACGGCGGGCGAGGTTTCCAGCACGCGAGGGGGCCGTTGACGCTGAGGACCCTCTTCGTCCGCGCGCGCGATCACCACGCTTACTCCCGAGACAGAGGAGTGCAAGCGACCCTCCATGCGCACCCACGAGCGCACCTCCGTTGGCCGGTACGTCGTCCGACGGCCGGTCTCTTCGCCGCTGAAGAACCTCGCCGCACCCCGCAAGCACATCGACCACGCGACCGCCGTGCACAACGAAGTGCGCGAACTCTGCACGGCGGGCGGGCTCCCGCTGTGCAAGGGAGTCGCGAACTCCGAGGATATCCGCGACGAGATCCCTCAGAAACACCGTCTTCGACGCGCTTTACACGCTTGGCAGAATGACAGTCGCTCCACACTCGGTCTCCGCTGTCATCCCACAGACGGTCAGCTTTCGGTTTCGATTCGTCCGCGCACAGTCACTGAAACTAAGAGACACGTTCTCTCGGAAACCGCGCGACTTCACCTTCACTGCCACCTCACTCACCAAGTCATCGCGACTTGCTCGCGACTCGTTGAGTTTGTCCACAGCTCCAATCCCCCCGAACGAGACAACCCGGCCAACTGCGCTTCCCGGGGGATCGCTCCCAGCGAGCTGATCGGCCATCCCCGGAGACGGACGGGCCCAGCGTGACCACTGGGGAACCGAACCTGATGGCCGGACTAGAGCGACGAGATTCCCGACGCCGAGCTGCCTGAGCGGAAAGTCGGCGTGCAATCCGCCGTCGGGAGGATCGAGACGGAGCCTTACACCCTCCGTCGAGTCTCCTCGCTGCATCGTTGCATTTCTGTCCGGCTTCTCGCGCATATTTTAGTTCGTATTCGCTTGTGCATTTTCGTCCGTTTGCTCGCATTACTAAATGTCACTTGTTGCGTTACTCACTCATCGCGATACTCACGTCATATCAAGTTGCACTTGCCGAATTTCACTCATTTACTGTTCACTGTTCGCGGTTGTCGTTTGCGTGGGCGACAAGCGATTGTTCGTGGCCTTCTGCCACTACTTCCTGCGATCACGATGCACTGTGCTTCCTTCACTGATCACTGCATTCGCGCTTAACACGGTGATTCACTCACGTACTTACTCGCAATTTCGCGTCGTCTTCTCCTCGCGCTATCTCGCGCTACTGACGCGCGCTCTCGAACATTTTTGGTCCTTCGATCCGGATCATCACCGGCAACCGCGAATTCGGGAGTGCCTCACAAGAAGAAGACACCATGAGTCTTGACCAGAGCTCCATGATAAGCGGCCAGCATGAACTTTTCGGACGCATCTCCAGAGCCGTCGAAAACCTAAGGAGGATGGGTCAGGCGAATATCACCCTCTCGGCCATCGAGACCCACATCCGCATCCTCGACGACCTGTGGGCGAAGTTCGAGAGTCAGCACGACCTGATACGAAACTGCTGTTACAACTGTCCCGGGGGTTGGGACGGTTGTAACAGTATTCCTCATATTCTTTAAACAATAATAACTTTTTTCCTAGTTACATTACTGAATTCAGCACAAGATAATTTTGTAGTTAAATAAATTCTACATCTAAAGGTACAGGTCTTTTTTACGTAGATATTATATTTTAATTGTTATAAAATCTTAAACTCAAAGTGTTACTTTTGTCCCCGGTCTACCCTACACAAGTTCAGTCTGTCTGAGATACGGTAGTCAGTAGGTAAGATAGGCCGGGGATCTGAGGGGGGGTGAAGAGCGGGGGGGAACTGCGAGGGAGGACCGCGGGCGGGGGGGAACAGCGGGCGGGGGGAAACCGCGGGCGGGGGGGAACCGTGGGCGGGGGGAACCGCGAGCGGGAAAAACCGCGGGCGGGAGGGGGAAACCGCGGGGGGACTGCGGGGTAGAGGAAAGGGAAACCGCGTTTTTTGAGCGCCGCGGGGAGGGGGAGGGGGAACCGCGTTTTTTGAGCGCCGCGTAGAGGGGGAGGGAAAAAACCGCGTTTTTCGAGCGCCGCGGGGTGGGAGAGGGGGAACCGCGTTATTCGGGTGCCGCTCGGAGGGAGGGAACCGCGTTTTCCGGCGCCGCGGGGCGAGGGAGTCCGCGTTTTCGCCGCGCAGCGGGGCGACCGCGTTTTCCGGCGCCGCGGGGCGACAGCGTTTTCCGGCGCCGCGGAGCGTTCGCGTTTTCGCCGCGGGAGGGGTCCGCGTGCAACGGCCGCGCCGGTCCGCGTGACGTCACACGCTCCCGCTCGCGTTATCTCTTCCTCGTAGATGTTTTCTTCGTCCCCCGGTCGCGCGCGTCTTCTCGTTTGCGCGGTCTCTTTCCCCCCGTTCGCGCGCCCGACTTCCGGCCCCCGTTCGCGTTACCTCTTCCTCGCGCGTGTCTCTTTCTCTCGCGCGTTCTCGTTCCGAAATTATGCGAAAACTACTAAATAAAGATAGCTTAACAAAAGGGAACGGTAAATGAAAAAGAAAAACTTTTTTAACCATATTATATGCATTTATTTATCATGTAGCATTATACATACACAATAGTATCCAAAGCGTTATACACAATAATATCCAAAGCGTATGCTAATAATTCATAATCAATAATCAAATTTTTATCATAAAATTCACGCAAGATTGTAACTGCGTTACATTTATCGGTGATACAATTTTGACGTAAAATTGTTACAAACTGTTTGAATTTTTCACTTACGTTGTGCACATTTCGACATAGTTGAAAATACACATTCTCGACGCAATGTTCTAGTTCGAACAGGAAGATACAGTTGACGGTTTCATGTACAAGCTGGTGCCGAAAAATCTCTGATGGGCAGTTTTGCACGGGTGCGATGAAGTCACCGCGAGACACGTACAATAAAAACGCGCCATTGACTTTCGATGATTTGATCTGTATAACTGCTATTGAACCGCGTTCAAACAGCTATGAAATAGAGTCCTAGATAATAGAGAAGCGACATTAAAATCGATAGGTGCGATATATCGATAAACCCGCCATTTTGTTTCTCCATATGGAGAAGACCACGGTCAAAGGAGGTTAGCGTAAAATGACGCGTAAAGTATAGTTTGGAGTAGTTTGGACGCTCATCCATGTATTGGAATTGGCAAAAAGTAAAACGACGAGGAGACAACCTAAAGATAAAAAGAAAAATGTAAGTAAGAAGGATAAGATGTAAATATTTTTTAAGAACATTCATTATTTTAAATATTTTATTTTTCTTATAAAAAATAATAAATTTATTATTTTGTAGTTACAATGGCAAGAAAATGTGTTGCTTTATCATGCTCAACAACATCAGAGGAAAATATATTTCAATTATTTAAGTTACCGAAGGATCAGCTACTGAGAAAAATATGGAGTAATAAAATTGTACAAGGCACTAAGAGCAATAAAAATTATTATACAATGGAAGAAAAGTATCTTTGTGAGGTATGAATTTTTTTGACAGAGTATTAAATTTTAGTTCACGTTAATCAGCATGGCAGGCTTTGTATTTTAATTTGACTATTATAAGAAACTAAACTTGTCATAATTAATGTAAATGTCCTGTAATGGCATTGAATATGTATGTTCATTAAATGGCTTCGATGGGAGACTATCGTTAAAAACTGAAGGAATTGCTTCGATTTTCAGTTTCCTCTTACTATCTTCTCTAACACGCTCCCAAGAAAACCTGTCAAAATGCTCCTGAAAAAATATGCATGCTATCAGTAAATGACTTCGCTATATATGTATATGTATATATTTGCTACACTGCAGCTTACAGAGCACACAAACAATGGATCCTTAGGTTCCCAAGTAGATCCATTAATATTCCTAATATTGTTAATCCATCTAGCTTTCTGTCCTTCATTTCTAGGAAATCGATGAAACATAAGAGTTTTGTTGTTGTTTTTGTCTCCTACATGTATACAGCACTTTATCCTGAAGAGGAAAAAAGAATGTTTCTTATAAAAAAAACAATAAAAGTTTAATATTCTTTTCAATAAGTAGAATAATTTATATTTAATAAAGATTTATATACGTGAGAGTACTTACGTCATAATTAATAGGAGAATACGCAGGAAAACGACCGGATAAAGCACGTTCCGCTCGAGAAAGCATAGGCCCACGTAGGCCTTCTCAAACCATATAATCCTCACCGGCTCTCGTACCTCGAATTGCGCGTGCTCATGACTACGTAGTACCGGTCTCGAAAGGCACAGCCAAGGCAGCTGCTTGTGCAGCTGCGGCACGATATAGTACAGGAGAAAGCCCAAGCAACTCACGATACTCCACAGTACCGGATTAAGCTCCGGTTGCAGGGCGGTGAACACCGTCGTACGATGAATTCCGAAAGACAGGGTGCCGATCACCGCGCACACGATTAGATCGTTCTTCAGTTTGGCGTTCACTGTCGAGCGTAACTTCTCCGGCAAAGGATCCACCAGCTCAGTAACTGACATTTGCTCGCCCACCTTGATCTTGACGTCTTTCTTCCTGCCGGACGTCTTGCTCTTGGTCTTCTTGTAACTCGCGGCCACGTTATCAGGCTGCGACGACGACGTGTCTTCTATGATTTTGGCTTCCTTCTCCTCCGTGTACCAATGTCTCGCGCTGTCTCACCGGTCTCACGTGCAGCAGGAACGTACATTAACCTTACTTATTTAACCATAAGCGAGAAACAAAATGGCGCTGGACCACGTGATTTAGTTAGCCAATCAGACCATTCCCTTCAATGTCGCTTCTCTATTATCTAGGACTCTACTATGAAACAGCTATTGAACCGCTATCAAACAGATATCAAACAGCTATTGAACCGTTATGAAACAGCTAAAAACCGCTAAAAACAGCTATTGAACAGCTATCAAACAGCTATTGAACCGCTATAAAACAGCTAAAAACAGCTAAAAACAGCTATAAAACAGCTATCAAACAGCTATTAAACCGCTATGAAACAGCTAAAAACAGCTTTTGAACAGTTATTAAACAACTAAAACAGCTATCTGTATAACTGCGATCTGTATAACTGCTATTGAACCGCTATCAAACTTCTTTTAAACAGCTAAAAACAGCTTTTAAACAGCTATCAAACTAAAAACAACTAAAAAAACAGCTAAAAACAGCTCTTGAACAACTAAAACATCTATATTATACTACAAAGTATGTGGGGAAAGGAAATAAAACATCTATATATACATATATAGTTTATTTTAAATAAATTATTTCTGGTGTCGCGACCACCAGTTAAATATTTTTAATACATTTTGTAATGAGCAATTCTTAACATGTTTTTCGCATCTTACAGTATTAGTAACATCTAGATTATTTAAAGATTCGATATCTTTGTAATCTGCATCCAAAATCTAAATTTTCAGATTTTTTCTCGCTTTATTCTCAAGCAGATCCACCAGCTATTCTCGTTTCTGGCATCCCTTGACGTATACAAGAGTCGACGTCTCGTCGCCCTCTCCAAGTACAGCCGATGTAATTAGATGTTTCGCTATGCTGTAGGGCATGTTTCCGTCCTCCCATCGTAGTCCATGGTGATTCGCAATCAACCAGAAAGCGCATGATCTGTCGGATTTCGTGAGGAGACTCCATGGCATGGGACATGTAAAAATGTAATGCGCCAAAACGGTCCCGTTTCTCAGAACCGTCACCTCTTTCACGACTTTCATCCCGACGGTGAATCCTTGCAGATCGACAAACGTCGGTACAATCATGACGAAACGACGGAGCAATCTGTATCTTATCGCGGTACATTAGTGTATCTTATATCGCAATATCTGCTGATATTACAATTTACATGAGTTTGCGCACTACATTAGACAGCGGGCAGTATTCGATTACACGATCATGCAAGATGAGGCAATAGGCGGTAGTATTTGCAGATACATTTTCTTTACAATCATTTTCTATTCGCACATCCACGGTGGCGCTCTTGACAGATTCGTTTTGTCGCGAGCAATCGATGACAACAAAAGGTCCTTCCATCAGGAATGTATACAAGCTGCAAAGCGTATCGATGGAATGGTATCCGTAATAAATTTTACGAAAACGCGCATACATATCGAAAAAAACGGCGTATCGATTTTTAGTAAAATCCAGATTCATGTCGTCGTACGGATAAAATTCGGAGTTTAGATAAAGTTTGACATTGGTCAAGTTACAGTCATCGAATAAGCTAACATTTTGAGACATGATATTCTTGCGGCCGGTCTGCAGCGCAAAGATAACGTACCGCGGCTTCTCTAGCTGAGTCGCCGTTTTGACGGCCCACGAATGCTTGGTCGTGCTCTGCAACATGGGGTATTCGTACAAATCCCACGAACAAAAACTGACACTAAGATATCGTCCGCTTTCCAAGGCCCGTAGCATGGATAGCTTATTGATCTTGTTTAATGTGACGTGAGGCATTCGCCACTGTATTTTAAACAATTCGATTTCCGGCTCTGTCGCCGGATTTCTTACAATGCAATTGTTATCGCTACGCGCTCGTATCAAAATTAATTCGTGACGAGCGTTAACAACGACGCGTTTGTAATCTTCGCAAAAGCCCAGCAACAACTTGAGCGGTACGCGAAAGTTGAAGTATCCTTCCGGTATGCTTGATGTAACGTCCCAGCCAGCATTCCGCATGAGTTGAGAATCATTATACGATAGCAATACGTAGTTCTTGATGGTATTGGTTATTCCAACGTTTCTGTTGCGATCAATCTCCTCGCCGTTGAGCTGGTATCGAATCTCATCGAACATGAACGCCACGCAATTATTCGCAAGCGTTGCCTGAGACTCATCATTCCTTCTCTTTATTACCAATCGTCCTTCAACGTAGAGAAAGCTTTCACACGGCAACGTGTATAAATCCTGCTGTTGTATGGGTATTCTTATCTCATCGTTATGTCCAAACGTTGTGTTGGCGTACGGATTGTACGTCAAGATTGAGACACGTGTGTGTCTTAATCTTGACGACGCTGTCGTCAAAGATCGGTTCACCACCAATGTTTAAGATATTAGCCATTTCGTACGACGAAACCCAATGATTTCAAAAATTCAACGTTCGACGCATGAGTTTCTTCTTTGGCGATCGGATTGTCTTTTTGTTTCTCGTCTGTCGCACCTGCTCAGCTTCGTTCAGTACGAGCATCTTACGTTATCGCCGTCGTCTTCGTACATGCAGTCTAACGGTGATCTCTTCTCCGCGAAAATCAATCGATTGACCGTCCTGATCCACGACGCGAAGCGTCAAGTCCAAAATGCTCCGTACAATGATCGGAAGGTAAATGATCTGTGCCGGCGTTTCCGATATCTTATATCCTGGAGGCACGCTCGGTGAAAACTCGTGTATTGTGTGCACGTACTTGTCGTTGCTGTACGCACCAGCGGTCACGTTACACTCTATGCGAATGATGTTTACGTTGATGATATTTATCGAAACATCCAATTCGTGCCATTGTCGCGACTTCAGCACGCGATTCGCTGAAAATTCCAGCAGCGATCCAATGTTGTTCGGTTTTGTGAAATTTATCCGATAAGCGGATGTAATTCGCTATCGGTTATGAAATTCAAGCGCAGAAATGTGAAAAAGGATCACCATAGAATCGGCGGTATAGTATTTAAAAGCTTTAGAGATACATTTTCTTTTACAGTACTTTTTCATATTATTACACTATTCCGCAGCATCGCACTGTTGGTTTGGCCGCATTACAAGTTGACATTTTGATTCGTGTAAAGTTGTCGCGAGTATTTCAAAATACCATCGTATGACAAGCATAATTCGGAAGCGTCAACATTTTATTCTTGCGAGTATCGAAGGAATTGGCTTTGTCAATGAGACAATGGCTGCAAAGCGTATCGAATGGAATGGTATCAGTCTTGTGGTCAAATAAACTTTTTACGAATTAACGCTGTCTCCATACAAATATCGAACGTTCGACGAATTGCCAACGGCGGTATCGATTTTGTAAGTAATAATCCAAAGATTCATTCCTGTCGTCGTACGGATAGAAATATCGAACTGATTTGTTGGATTTTAGAAAATAAAGTAAAGAAATATGAACATACATGGATTTCTAACAAGTTACAGTGCCATTGCGCTTGAACATAAAAGCTTTTGACAGTATCTAAACAGCTACATGCTATTGAACCGCTATCAAACTTCTTTTAAACAGCTAAAAACAGCTTTTAAACAGCTATCAAACTAAAAACAACTAAAAAAACAGCTAAAAACAGCTCTTGAACAACTAAAACATCTATATTATACTACAAAGTATGTGGGGAAAGGAAATAAAACATCTATATATACATATATAGTTTATTTTAAATAAATTATTTCTGGTGTCGCGACCACCAGTTAAATATTTTTAATACATTTTGTAATGAGCAATTCTTAACATGTTTTTCGCATCTTACAGTATTAGTAACATCTAGATTATTTAAAGATTCGATATCTTTGTAATCTGCATCCAAAATCTAAATTTTCAGATTTTTTCTCGCTTTATTCTCAAGCAGATCCACCAGCTATTCTCGTTTCTGGCATCCCTTGACGTATACAAGAGTCGACGTCTCGTCGCCCTCTCCAAGTACAGCCGATGTAATTAGATGTTTCGCTATGCTGTAGGGCATGTTTCCGTCCTCCCATCGTAGTCCATGGTGATTCGCAATCAACCAGAAAGCGCATGATCTGTCGGATTTCGTGAGGAGACTCCATGGCATGGGACATGTAAAAATGTAATGCGCCAAAACGGTCCCGTTTCTCAGAACCGTCACCTCTTTCACGACTTTCATCCCGACGGTGAATCCTTGCAGATCGACAAACGTCGGTACAATCATGACGAAACGACGGAGCAATCTGTATCTTATCGCGGTACATTAGTGTATCTTATATCGCAATATCTGCTGATATTACAATTTACATGAGTTTGCGCACTACATTAGACAGCGGGCAGTATTCGATTACACGATCATGCAAGATGAGGCAATAGGCGGTAGTATTTGCAGATACATTTTCTTTACAATCATTTTCTATTCGCACATCCACGGTGGCGCTCTTGACAGATTCGTTTTGTCGCGAGCAATCGATGACAACAAAAGGTCCTTCCATCAGGAATGTATACAAGCTGCAAAGCGTATCGATGGAATGGTATCCGTAATAAATTTTACGAAAACGCGCATACATATCGAAAAAAACGGCGTATCGATTTTTAGTAAAATCCAGATTCATGTCGTCGTACGGATAAAATTCGGAGTTTAGATAAAGTTTGACATTGGTCAAGTTACAGTCATCGAATAAGCTAACATTTTGAGACATGATATTCTTGCGGCCGGTCTGCAGCGCAAAGATAACGTACCGCGGCTTCTCTAGCTGAGTCGCCGTTTTGACGGCCCACGAATGCTTGGTCGTGCTCTGCAACATGGGGTATTCGTACAAATCCCACGAACAAAAACTGACACTAAGATATCGTCCGCTTTCCAAGGCCCGTAGCATGGATAGCTTATTGATCTCGTTTAATGTGACGTGAGGCATTCGCCACTGTATTTTAAACAATTCGATTTCCGGCTCTGTCGCCGGATTTCTTACAATGCAATTGTTATCGCTACGCGCTCGTATCAAAATTAATTCGTGACGAGCGTTAACAACGACGCGTTTGTAATCTTCGCAAAAGCCCAGCAACAACTTGAGCGGTACGCGAAAGTTGAAGTATCCTTCCGGTATGCTTGATGTAACGTCCCAGCCAGCATTCCGCATGAGTTGAGAATCATTATACGATAGCAATACGTAGTTCTTGATGGTATTGGTTATTCCAACGTTTCTGTTGCGATCAATCTCCTCGCCGTTGAGCTGGTATCGAATCTCATCGAACATGAACGCCACGCAATTATTCGCAAGCGTTGCCTGAGACTCATCATTCCTTCTCTTTATTACCAATCGTCCTTCAACGTAGAGAAAGCTTTCACACGGCAACGTGTATAAATCCTGCTGTTGTATGGGTATTCTTATCTCATCGTTATGTCCAAACGTTGTGTTGGCGTACGGATTGTACGTCAAGATTGAGACACGTGTGTGTCTTAATCTTGACGACGCTGTCGTCAAAGATCGGTTCACCACCAATGTTTAAGATATTAGCCATTTCGTACGACGAAACCCAATGATTTCAAAAATTCAACGTTCGACGCATGAGTTTCTTCTTTGGCGATCGGATTGTCTTTTTGTTTCTCGTCTGTCGCACCTGCTCAGCTTCGTTCAGTACGAGCATCTTACGTTATCGCCGTCGTCTTCGTACATGCAGTCTAACGGTGATCTCTTCTCCGCGAAAATCAATCGATTGACCGTCCTGATCCACGACGCGAAGCGTCAAGTCCAAAATGCTCCGTACAATGATCGGAAGGTAAATGATCTGTGCCGGCGTTTCCGATATCTTATATCCTGGAGGCACGCTCGGTGAAAACTCGTGTATTGTGTGCACGTACTTGTCGTTGCTGTACGCACCAGCGGTCACGTTACACTCTATGCGAATGATGTTTACGTTGATGATATTTATCGAAACATCCAATTCGTGCCATTGTCGCGACTTCAGCACGCGATTCGCTGAAAATTCCAGCAGCGATACAATGTTGTTCGGTTTTGTGAAATTTATCCGATAAGCGCACTTGATCTCGCTCTTCATCGTATTGTTGTTGGCTCGAATAATAATCAATGGGTGCGGGTCATCTTCGTTTGTCGAGACATTATTGGATTGGTCCCATAAAAGAGCGTGTTTCAGATACATGTCTATATCACGCAGTTCGTACGATCCTTCGGGAATGGTAATCTCTTTGTCGTCGTCGCCATAGTAGAATTTATTGTTCGACGAATTTACATTCGGTATCGTGTGATAGGTTTCAAAATCTGTCAGACCGTGCTCGTAATCGCCATCGCTCAAATCCACGGCGGGAAAGTAGCTTACCGCGAGGATGCTGCTCTTGCCGGTGAGCGTAAATGTCAGTGACATGTTTGAATGAATACTGAGAATAAACAGCGTAACGCCGGTCTTTAAATTGATTGTGAACCGACTGTAGAAAACGCAGACACAGTTGTCCGCAATTGCTCTGATCGTATCGCTGAATAAGGCGTGCAATTATACTCTATTACATTGTTCTCTAGATACTGCGCCAATTCTCTCGGTGGTCGAAAATTGTCAAAACTGTCAAAATATATGGCACGATCTCCCCTCTTCGCATACGCCACCCAGTGAGTACCCGGTCCCTTAGTATTATCCAAATTCACGATACCGCTCTCGTTTCGACGTATATCGCCGATCGGTAACGAGTCGCGCATAAAAATACCTCTAAAATATGGAATGCGCATACGTTTTGCCAATTGTTGCAGTTGCACATTGGTAGTTACACCCTTGGGAATTCTTAGCGTCTCTTCGACGTATTTTTTTCTCGAGACTCCTCGTCCGCGTTTGTACAAAGCGAGATAAAGTCCGTGACCTTCCATGGCGCGATTGTGACGTTGCATCTCTTCCAGCTGACGCCGCGCGGCTTTGTTATCATTCACGGCCTTTGCGACTCCCGCCGCTCCGCCGACCAACGAGCCGAGAACCCCTAATAACGGCAGGATCGGTAGGATACCGCCGCGTTTTGCTACCGGAAGTATTCGCTTGGTCTTCTTTTTTTTCTTCGTTTTCAAACCTATACCGAGTTTCGTTTTAGCCTTCATGGCCGCCCAGACGGCTGTAGCCGCAGCTCTCTCTCCGAGAGTCGAATCGTTCGCGGTGACAAAATTGTAAGCCGGGGATGTGTAATTCGATCGAAAGCGCGTTTATCGCGCGATTCAACAGACCTCGGCCTATCTTCGGCGGCATTCGCCGCAGTTTTTTATCAACGGCGGCGGACCGTCGATGTGCGTTTGCTGACACGGCAAATTATAATGTATTAAACAGCGCCGATATTGCTGAACCTTCGAATCTGCCTTGATATGTTCAAGAAGCTTATCCCACAAATAATCTATGTGAATATAAAACTGTTGCAGTAGAATGACCTTTGGTATATACTTTAACTGTTCGGCGGTTAAATCGTAAATATCGCTGTTATCCGACACGAGCAAAAACATTTTAACGACTGAGCATCTCAGCTTTACGCGCCTCTATAAATAGGCAAGCTTTTTTGATATTGTTTTTTATTCGCTGTGGAGGGGAGGTAAAATGTGGTAAAATGCCGTTAACAAAAGATGTACGCAAACATGGAGGCATGCTACCGATTTCTATACGCGGTATCATCTGCGGCCCGTCGAATTGCGGCAAGACAAACGTACTTGATAAGTTTGTTGGAAAGTCCGCACGGTGTACGTTTCGAGAACGTGTATGTGTACTCGAAATCGTTGCAACAATCGAAATATCGATATTTGGAGAATATACTAACACCGATAGAAGAGATTGGCTACTTTACGTTCTCGAATAACAGTGACGTAATTCCGCCGAGCGAGGCGCTTCCGAATTCTATTTTTATCTTTGATGACGTGGCGTGCGACAAGCAGGATACGATAAGAGAATACTTTGCAATGGGCCGGCACGCGAACGTTGACTCTTTCTATCTTTGTCAGACATATGCAAAGATACCGAAGCATCTTATTTGCGACAACGCGAATTTATTGATTCTGTTTAAACAGGATGGTACCAATCTGAAACACGTGTACAACGATCACGTAAACACAGATGTCTTACGATGATTTCAGTAAATTGTGTCATACTGTAGGGAGCAGCATATCTGTCTTCCTTCTGATTGGTCGGCCCCCTCTCTAGCGCAAGCAAGAGGGGTAGAGAGTTACGAGGTTGGCAGAACTGAGTTACGAAGTCGGCCAGACTCTTGTAGACTCTCGTGGCTATTGCGTGGCTTGTAATAAAGTGATATTATATTATTAATATCAGAGTGTGTAATCAGTCATTGATTCCTCTCATCGATACATCGGTAGTAGGCCGACACCCGGAGGGACAATCGACCTCCTGCGGTACCAAATTCCTACATTGGTGACCCCGACTAAAAAACACGCAACGGTTCCTGCGCTACCGGAACCCCGAGCCAGAGATAAATCCTCGTGCGGACCAGCCTTCCCCGAGGAACGGACGCAGAAGTCGCGGATTGAATTACCGCAGCATTAGGTTGCACCTTTGTGCCCGCGTCCCTGACTGTTACTTGCCTACGTCGCAGTCAGCCAGCCTTGCCGCGCCGAAACGATATTCGGGCGGCCATTTTTGCCGCGCTTTTTGCACAAGGCACGAGGCGGATATATGCGACCGGCCTTCCTCCGTCGCCGCCATTATCGCCCTATCACGATCATCTCCTGGTGTACGACCCGCCCTTTCCCGCCGCCTGATTTGCCGTAATTGCGTGAAGCCAACGACACCGGCGCCTTGGATTCCGTCGTCGTTGAGACACTAAATGCGTGAAGCCAACGTCTCCGGCGCCTTGGGTCCCATCGTCACCGGGGCTTTGGATTCCATCGTTTACCTGTGACTACAATAATTTAGAAGTAAGCTAATAATCCGCCGCGCACCGTCATTTATATTGTATAACGCTCGTGTCGTATAACGCTCGTGTCGTTTACCGCTTTAGTGTCGTTAACAAATTAAGTAAATTTTAAACAATGTCGGACGCGGCTCTTACAGTCGCCGAAGCCCGCGCGGAAACAGCCAATACCCGCGCGGAAGCAGCAGAAGCTCAACTCGCGCAATTACGAGCTCAGCTGAATGCACAGAATCCCGACACAGCTACCTTAAACGCGATTGATAATATTCAAATTCCGCGTATAGATAATTACAGGGTTCCCAAGCTTCCCCCGTTTTCACAAGTTAACCCAGCATTGTGGTTCATCCAGGCTGAGATTTTCATGAGAAATTCGCGAATCACTGTAGGTTCCACCAAGGCCGATATCGTCCTTGCCGCACTAGACGTCGAAGTATTGGATTGCGTAAGAGACTTAATTACTTTAACCCCTTCTCCAGCAGATATTTATGAGCAAATAAAAGCTCGAATTATCGCGACATATGCACCTTCGGCCGAAACCAAATTGAGAAAACTTTTAACGGGACAAGTCGGGACCGACGGAAAACCTTCATTAATCCTCAGTCGATTGCGCGGGCTTAATAGCGGAAAGGTAGATGATAGTATAATAAAATCAATTTTCCTGGATCAATTACCACGTGAACACCGCGCGATTCTGGTAGCTACGGGAATTACCGACCTCAACCGTCTCGCCGAAGTCGCCAACCGAATGGCTGAGAGTACTCTCGGAAACGAGTCTTACGCAGCCGCCGTAAACAAGGGGAATTCACCCCCTCCCGCAAAAACCGAGGTACAGCAACTTGTCGATCAAATGGCCGGTATGATGGCTTCATTTAAAAAAGAAATCGAAAATCTAGGAAAAACATTAAATTTGCGTTCGCGATCCAATTCCCGTAGGCGTAGAACCTCAACCTCGCCAAGCAAGGCGGTTACTTCCGCGCTTTGCCCGGCACATACCAAATACCCTGATAATCCGACTTCGTGTCGAACGTGGTGCTCAAAATATGAGACTTGAAAAAGCCAAAAAAACTAGGCCCGCCTCTCCGTTCGGAGACGGTCGGCAAGGGCCATCAAGCGTTTAACCGTCTCCATGTCCGTGATCGCACCAGCGGCCAAATGTTTCTTATTGATACAGGCGCGGATATTTCCCTGGTACCCGCCGTTAATGGGATCAAAGGAAAACCCTCCGAGTTAAAGCTCTTCGCGGCAAACGATACACGTATCGATACGTTTGGAGAATCGCTGCGCGAACTCGACCTCGGTTTAAAACGGCCAATTCGATGGAATTTTTGCATCGCCGCGATTCCGTACCCCATCATTGGCGCCGATCTACTATCGCACTACGGGTTAATAGTGGATTTAAAACGACGACGTCTTATAGATTTCACTACTAAATTATATACCCTCGCGACTAAAAAACCAGGCCCTGTACATTCGATCAATACGGTAAATCCCTCTTCTGAGTTCTCCAAAATACTTAAGGACTTTCCGCAAATAACAGGAGCCCTTCCTCTTACCCCGCCGTCCAATTGTGACGTGTTTCATTATATTATTACCACAGGCCCTCTAGTCGCCGAGCGCGCCTTCCTCTTGATAAACTAAAGGCCGCAAAGGCCGAGATCAGGGCTTTAGTCGAAGCGGGCATTTGCCGCCCTTCTAGGAGTCCATGGGCTAGTCCCATTCATTTAGTCCGTAAAAAAGACGGCACTTGGCGGGTGTGCGGCGATTATCGCGGTGTAAATGCAATCACGCGACCGGATAGATACCCCACCCCCCACCTGCATGACTGTTCCGTCAATCTACACGGTAAAACAATTTTTTCATCTCTCGACTTATATAAAGCATATAATCAAATTCCAATGGCCCCCGAGGACATTGAGAAAACAGCCATCATAACCCCTTTTGGGTTATTCGAATACTTATTTATGACCTTTGGCCTTCGTAATGCCGGTCAATCCTTTCAACGTTATATCAATCGCGCCTTAGGCGATCTAGATTTTGTGTTCATTTATATAAACGATATCCTAATTGCTTCTTCTTCTCCAGAGGAGCACGCTAAACATTTACGCATTGTATTCCAAAGGCTTAAAGAGTTTCACCTCCGCCTTAATGTGGAAAAATGCGTGTTCGGTGTACAGGAACTAAAGTTTCTCGAGTATATAGTAAATGGTAAAGGAATCAGCCCTATCCCTGAAAAAGTTGAGGCGATTACCAAATTTCCGAAACCCAAAACTATCGCCGATTTACGCCGTTTCCTCGGCATGATAAATTTTTACCGTCGCAACATTCCGCGCGCGGCAGAAGCACAAGCACCACTAAATTCATTATTAGTCGACTCGCGTAAAAACGATAAACGTGTAATTGTATGGTCCGACGAATTAACCGAAGCGTTTGAAAAGACCAAAATCAGCCTGGCTAACGCTGCAATGTTGGTGCACCCTCATATTGGCGCGGAACTCCGTATCGTCGCGGATGCCTCCGATTTCGCCATGGGGGCAGTTCTTGAACAGAAAAAACGGGATACTTGGGAGCCCCTAGCATTTTTTTCGCATAAATTCTCTTTTGCGCAAACGCGGTATAGCGCTTATGACCGCGAGCTTACAGCAATTTTTGAATCCGTTAAATACTTTCGTTATTTCGTAGAAGGTCGTGAGTTCAAAATTATAACTGATCATAAACCACTCGTGTATGCGTTTATGCAACGATCCGACAAGGCGTCCCCGCGACAACTACGCCAATTGTCATATATCGCGCAGTTCACAACGCATATTGAACACGTCGCTGGTTCACAAAATGTTGTCGCGGATTCGCTTTCGCGGATCGATTCCCTGCGTTTGCCGGTTGAATTCAATCTTAATGAGCTCGCCGAACTGCAAAAGAGCGACGAGCAACTCAAATTCATCGTTAACGCCCCTGATCATCCGTTAAAATAAAAAAAAATTCAGTGGGGCCCAGATCACACAACTGTATATTGCGAAATCTCAGGCGAAGCTATTCGGCCATATGTCCCCGATAGTCTCCGCATTAGAGTATTTCAAATGTTTCACAACCCCGCCCATCCTAGCGGCCAAATTACGGATCGCACTATCCGACAGCGTTATGTCTGGCCTGACATGCACCGCGATATCGCTAAATGGTGTAAAAACTGTATCGATTGTCAGCAAGCGAAAATCTCTCGTCACGTTAAACTAACTCCTGAGCACTTTGTCGCTCCCGACGGGCGATTTGACCAGGTGCACATTGACATTATCGGCCCTCTCCCTCCTTCTGAGGGTTACTCTTATTGTCTCACTATGATCGACAGATTTTCGCGTTGGGCCGAGGCAATTCCTCTTAAAGATATCTCCGCACAAACCGTTGCTAGAGCATTTTACGACGCGTGGATTTCCCGTTACGGAACCCCCCGATTACTAACTACAGATCAAGGAGCTCAATTCGAACCCCGCCTATTCGAGGCGTTGCTCTCATTAATCGGTTGCGAACGAATTCGTACAACCGCCTACCACCCGGAGTCAAACGGCATGATTGAACGTTGGCACCGGGTGCTTAAAGCCGCAATCATGTGCCATGCCGGTGCGTGCTGGACGGGTATCCCTGTCTACTGTTCTATTAGGACATCGATCGCACGTCCGCGCTGACACTAATGCGTCGCCCGCCGAATTCATGTTCGGGACAACTTTACGGCTTCCCGGGGAATTCTTCCTCCCCGACGATTATACGCCAAACCCTAATTACTTTCTCGAAGAGTTCCGCGAATATATGCGCCAGGTCCGTCCTGTTCCCGTTGCGCACAAACATAAAAAACGCGCCTTTTACTTCAAAGACTTATATAATTGTACTCATGTATTTTTACGCAATATGGCTAAAAGGGCTTTAGAACGTCCATACACTGGTCCGCACAAAGTGGTACAACGCATCTCTGAGCGCGTATTCAATATCGACATCAACGGAAACACTAAAAGCGTGTCCGTCGATTTATTAAAACCGGCATATTTTGTTCCGGACGACCCCCCTACGGCCTCTGAAAACGCAAATGTAAACCCTCCCGTACTTAAGACTTATTCTCGTAAGACAGTCACGTTTGCGCCGTCCACTAAACCAAAGTGATTTAATTAATTGTAAGACCGAATTTTACTCTGTTATTAGATATAAGTCGGCTCAAATTACGCTCAAGCGTATAATATATTTTAAGTTAAGGTTTTGTCAACCTCGTACAATAACACCTGGCCAAACGCATTAGCTCATTTGCTTATAGTGCAATATTACTTAGTATTTATTTCGTTAACACTCGGGGGGGAGTGTGTAGGGAGCAGCATATCTGTCTCCCTTCTGATTGGTCGGCCCCCTCTCTAGCGCCAGCAAGAGGGGTAGAAAGTTACGAGGTTGGCAGAACTGAGTTACGAAGTCGGCCAGACTCTTGTAGACTCTCGTGGCTATTGCGTGGCTTGCAATAAAGTGATATTATATTATTAATATCAGAGTGTGTAATCAGTCATTGATTCCTCTCATCGATACATCGGTAGTAGGCCGACACCCGGAGGGACAATCAACCTCCTGCGATCGTGAAAGATATTGCAAAAACGAGCAATTCGATTCGCAAAAAGTATCACGCCTTGAAAACTGGTAAAGTGGAGGAAGATGTCGCGTTGGAGAGACACTTTAAGCCCATCATCGAGCCTCTAAGGCAGATTGTCGAAAACACCGTTGGCAAAGAATCTGATGTGTCAAAGATTGAAAATGAAACAGCGTGGGAAAACGAAGAGCCGAAGCTCAAACGACAACGACCAAACGCCTCGTTTAACGACTCTGTAATGGCTTCAACTCCGGTTACATTGAGAAAATTAATAAATGTGCCACCTAATTTGAGCGAAATAACCAAAATTTTACAGCCGCGTAAAGCGAAACAATCGAAAAGTCCATTAAATGAACCACTGATAACCTCTGCGCCTTTCGTACAACCCACAGAGCTCGCAAACAAAGATGTTTTTGAAACCACGAATGACTCGTAACGTCCGTTCGACAGCAGTTGCAAACATCTGAGGGTCGAGAAACGTTGCAAGATCAATTGGGTCCATTGAGCCAAAAGTACATCGGGGCAGTTCTGAGCGGCGATGAAGAAAGCAATATGGACATCACGTACGGTGTTAAATTCACCAACGATGGAATGATGCTCGGTAATAAACGTTTTGACGTAAACAACGAGGACAACATAATTATCGACGGCATACGATGCGCTGGCACACGCGGTCTTTTCAAATTAATCTTTAAGAAATATCCCGATGACGATATCTACACGGAGGACGATATGCAAACATACAAGAGCATTCTGTTGATGACAAATGTTCATAAACGCAATTATGATGCTCACGCTCAAATAAAGGGCAACGGGGGATACAAGTACACACATATAATCGGGCCGTTGATTTTGGGTAAAAAAGCTGGAAAAGGTATACCGCGTGCCATGACAGGCAATAAGATCGACTATATAATTGCATCGTCGATATCGAGTAAAAAAGCTGGAAAAGGTATACCGCGTGCCATGACATTAAATGACAACAAGATCGACTATGTTCATTGGGACGATTCCAACGAGCTCGTAGATCGTCTCCGATTGCTCGAAGCTTCACGCCTAGCAGGTCACACCGGTCACGATAACGAGGTCCTGTCGATTATCGAGGAACTTCGCGAGGTTGAACTTATTATAAATTAAATGGCGCGACAGCGATCCGTTCAATCAACATCGAATTGCCGATCAACAAGTTTGGTATATCGCTCGGAAAAGGCGATGCGGAACCGTACTATCAATGGAGCGGATTAATCAGAAGTTACGTGCGTGATAACGCCCTTTGCATGGTCGCCACCGACTTTGACGCGAAATCGCGCAAGATTCGACGGATAACGCCGCCTGTAGATGATGGCGATGCAGCCAATAAACGTTACGTGCAGCAGAGCGTTCAAAATTTGAAAGATCGACAGGATAAAATTGAGAGAAAAATGGCCGCATTTCAAAGTACCGTGCAAATTACCCTAAACGAACTTCAAAAAATGATTCAAGATGTAATTGCGAATCATCGCGAATAGATAAGAACGTACATCTGATATCAGCGTCAGTTGCACGTCATCGTCATGGCTGGTAATAAGCAATCAGCTGAGAAACGGAGGCTGGTAGAAGAATTTAGCTCCTGCGAGAAGAAATTTTTCTCGAAGACGCATCATAGTGCGCGGATACGATGATCTGTGGCAGGCGGATGTGGTCGAGATGCGTCCATAAACGCGATTCAACAGAGGCTACCACTACATACTCACCGTTATCGACGTGCTGAGCAAGCACGCATGGGCCATAATACCGCTCAAGGCCAAGAGCGGAACCGAGGTTACTGCGGCGATTGCGAAAATAATTTGAAACGGCGAAAGATGCCCGGCAAATCTGCAGACTGTGACGTCCTGGGTGATGCGAGGTGGCTCGATCCGGCAGAACGTCTCCGTCGAATGGGTTCTTCTTCCGCTGTTAAGGGGGTAAAACCCCAGGATAAATAGCTGTTGTTCGGCGATGTGGACTATGGCTCCTCGGGTCCGTTGAAGGTAGGTGTTTCAATAATTTTATCTTCCTTTTCTTTTTTATATAAAAGAGTATAATATTTATTGTAGAATTCCAAGATACAAGTGGTTTATGTGGAGGATGGAACGAGTAGTATACGATGTGTAAGGTTTCTTGGCCCGTTCCACACTCACTGTCGAGTGGGCGAACGGTGCTTTTATATATTTCTGGAAACGGTAGTGGGAGGTGACCGCACCTCGTTACAATGAGTCATAGGGCGGTGTCTAACGGATATGAGTCTACTTCTACTTGTGCGGCTCGCTTGCCAGCAATGAGTCATAAGGTGGTGTCTTGAAATTCTTTACCTTATATGGTCATGGGCTTCGCTTCACCTCGGCATGTCCATATATGGTTCTACGCGAGGACTGGATTCCACTCAAATGAGTCACTTAGTGACCTCGTTTCTATTTCTATTCTAGTAGCGATTCGGAACGAGAGTAATATTTTCTTTTATTATAAAATCTCAACATGATTTTTGTTTCAAAGGAATATAAGAAATCTTTAATAAATTGAGTTTAAAGTATACAAATATATGTTAAATATTATTTAACTTCCTTTAGACATACTTTACATAAAGTAGAATAATTCAATTATACAATTAAAATAATTAATAGCATGTCCAAAGCATTAAAGATATTGCTCTTCTTGTCTAACAGTTACTTATATTCGCATCTCGCTTGGATTCGCGTTTCTACGTGGCGCATGATACAATTCTATCCTTTTCAGGTTCGTGAGTGACGCTTCGGCGATTGACGCTCGATGATAATATTATTTCAGTAAGTGTTTATATATAGATATATATATATTTGTTAATAACAATGTTAATAAAAAGTGTTGTTAGCAGTAGTAATAATGAGTCTAATATTATGTTAATAATATTACATGTGAGTAGAGATGGTTAGCATTCCCATTAGTATGGCAGATTAATGAAATTAAATTGTTTATGTAATAAGATTCTTATTATTTTTATATCTTGGAAACGGTTGGGAATTCGATAGGAGTGTGTAGGGAATATATTATAGGACTTTTCCTAAAGTATAATATGGGATTGGAAAATTTCATTGTTAATATAAGTATTTATTAATAACAAATTATTTGTTAAACAATTTAGCAATTTTTAATTCACATATTGATATAGTTATATTCCTTTTCCTCGCACAGTTTTGTTTTTATAATAAAATTATTTTTTTCATATAAAAGTTCATTTTATTGTTATAAATATTTGGTAAATAAACAATCGCATAAATAAAAGTTATTATTATTATTTGTAGGTGTGCTGATGCAGAGTCTATGTATACAGACAGATCGTATATACCTGGGTTTCTGTTAATATGTATATATTTCAGGGGGGTTATTGCTCGAACGGAGGTATGTATCTTTATGATTAATTAGGTGTAGGAGTTTAATAAGATTTATGGTTTATACTTTATTTTCAAGGGAAAAAATGATGTTATCAATGTATAGAAAAAGGGATTTTTAACCATTGTGGTTTATGGGACATTAAAATCCAAATTTCAATGGCGTTAAAACTGCCTAGCTACATATATTTAGAACTATGTCAAGGGGCAGTTTTGCCGCCTTTCACCTTATACCGGGTGGTTTTCTCTTTAGAATTTTGTGTAGCTTTCATTAATGGAGTGACAATATTTTAGTTTACATAAAAGTTATTATACACTACCTGGAGTATAGATTAAAAATATTTATTGACACGGTTAATAATTTATTTATAATTGTTTATAAAAATAGGTTGCAAAAATAAATGATTATGTAGTAAATGTTTTTCTATCAAATGATTCCAATGATTATTCTTTATACGCGCCTTTATTGTTTTTATTATGGACTATTCGTTTTCTATTTTATTTTAATTTTATTAGGAATCTATATGGCTATCTTCGTCTTACTCTCTACGAGTTGGTATTAAACTATCCTCGTCTCTCGTACTGAAGTCATTCGCTAAATGAACAACTTTCAATCTCGTTTATTAAATTTATTAGTACAATTAGAAAATCGGGATTAACGCTATCAGTGTTTAGAAACATAGCGGATTCCATTTTTATCATAATAATTAGATGTCAAAATTTTCGTTCAAAAATGAAATTTGTTAATCTTAAAATGTTTAAAAGGGTCAAATATTAATGTAAAAGTAATTTGGTCTTTCTAAGTTTAAATGGTAGGAAATTCAAGATGGCGGACATAAAACTTTAATAATTCATAACTTGTAAACGGTAAGGAATAGAGAGATGGGGTTTCTTTTGTTGTATTTAAGTAATTAAGGACTATATTTTAGGGTGTTTAAAATTTTTGTGTTTTATGGATTTCCATAATTTTTAATTATATCTTAAAATTAAAAAGAGATATTAAGTAGGGGTTTTTGTAGGATTACTTGACAGGTTCTGCTAAGTGTCTGTAGTGATTTTATTAATTATTTTTAATAATAATTTTACAATAATTTTTATCGTTAATTAGTCTGTTTTAAAAGATATGAGAATGGTTTATTAACAAAAGTTGTTGGACCTTTAATAATGGTTTCAATGGTGATATTAGTTAGGTCTGTTAATAATGTAAATTAATTGTTTATAACAATTATGTTTGGAAAACGTTAATGAAATAATTATTATTTCGGTGTGGTAATATTCTTTGGACATAAGAAGTTATATTCTTACAATTGATTTGCCATTAATTAATTGATTTATATTTTATTTCGATTTTCTTGGTACATTCTTATAGAATGGCGTTTCTTTCCGTTAGATCCCAGTCAAACTGAATTTATAATATAACTGAATTTATATATTAGGTTTGTATAATCAATGAATAGCAATGAGCAGTTAATTTTTATTGACTCTGGGGAATTTTAATAAGTAATTGTCCAAAGTTCATAGTCTGATTTATGAAAATAAGGCTTAAGCTTGAAAATGAGCCTTTAGGCGGTCATATTCTTTAGGCTTGTTTTTGCTGTTTTAAGAACACATAAGGGCGTGTCAGCTGAGTGATTGTTGTGACAGTTAAATTAAAGGGTGTATTATAATTTAATATTGTTTTCAGGTGCTGTGCAACAATGATAAAAAAAGAAAAAATTTATGCGACTAAAGTGATGTACCGTCAGACGTGACAAGACTGACAAGGGAAAAGAATTTCACAACGCAAACGTGCAGAAAATCTTGAAGAAACATAATATCAATCACTATTCGACCTATTCCGTAACGAAGGCATCGGTCGTCGAACGATTCAATCGCACGCTCAAGAACGACATGTGGAAGATGTTTACGCGCCATTGCGCGTAACATTGAAATTACATTGAAATTACAAATGGATCGATTCGCTGCCGGGTCTCGTATCGGATTACAACGCGCGAAAGCATCGAACTATCGGCATGCGACCCATCGATGTTACCCCTGCGATCGCCGACAAGCTCCTAACAACGGTGCACAGCCACGTAAAGATCGCTGCTCTCGCGCGATTTAAAGTGGGCGACTCGGTACGCGTGAGTAAATTCAAAACAATCTTCGAGAAAGGATACACGCCAAATTGGACCACGGAGGTATTTAGAATCGTCAAAGCGCAGAAAACTAATCCCGTGACGTATCTGTTGGAAGATTCCTGCGGAAAACCCATCGCCGGCGGCTTCTACGAATACGAGTTACATCGCGTTGCTAATCCCGACGTGTATCTCGTTGAAAAAGTCTTGCGCAAAAGAGGGGATGAGGTTTATGTAAAGTGGTTAGGATTTGATAATTCACACAATTCATGGATACACAAGAATAATGTATTGTAAAAATTTATTACAATATAAAAACATATTATACATACAAATAAGCTATTTATTTTCCTAAATGTATTTACAATATATTTACAATGGTATTTTATAATGTCTCCATGGCAGCGTTTCGGTAGAACCGGGTATAATGTAGCGTTTATCGTCGTACGGACTTAGAGCTATTTTTGTTTCGGATATGGTGTATACCTCGTGTGGTTTAGATCTTATGCAAACCTGCTGTCGCGTCATTTCAATTTCGTCGCGCAGACACCGCGTGTAGTCGTCGAACGTTATCGACCTAGCTACGACGTTACTCTTAACACCTTTAGCCTTTTTCGTATCTTTCTTACCGTCTACTCGCAAGGCGTACATCTTTGCTCTAAGCCCGACGAATTCGGTCATTATTGCACCGTTGTTTTCGTCTTTCATTAAGCCCGGAACTTTTTTATTGTCGAGTGGAATACTGTATGTATTATCGATCGCGTAATCGCTAGTGTCAAATCTATGAATGTGGCGCTTCATGATATCATACACATCGTCGCACTCGATGTGATAAATGAGACTATCAGTATCGGTGTACGTGACTTTACACTTATCGCGATACAACGGTAACATGTACTCGTGATGAAATTCGTACAAACATGTCTTGGATATATCGAGGAAGCACATACCCACGTAGATTGGTTTGTCGAACTTCACCTCGAGTTTTCGCATTTCTATTGCTACAAGATTCTCCGAAAAGACGCTTCGGCTATGAAAATTTGATTTCGCAACCAGTGCCTCCGCGCCATATCTACCCTCCCATTGAGTCACGAGTCGCACGTCAACGTGATTGCGCACATTCTCCATGGTTTTGCTAAACACTGCATTGTTCATCAATTTGTATAAATTTTTTTCGAAATCATTCTTGGCCAATGTCCTAAATTTCGTATTAAGTTCTATATAATCGCGAAGCCATGGAGATTGCGCGAATTTCAGTATGCGGTGAATCTTTGCTATGCGGAGACCGTGACGAATACACTGCTGCAGGTTGCGATAATGTATGATATAACGGTTTTTATCGTATAATGTTGCGAGGAGCTTGTCCTGCCGCTTACCGGGTGGTTTATCGCGCGTCGGACAGAACGGTAGGTCAGTGTGCGCGTCGTGAAGATGTTGTGGATACTCCAAGTCGACTTCGAGTATGTAGCCTATCAAGGAATCTAACGCGACATCCATAACATTAAAATCGGTTACGTCGTCGACTCATTGAAAATCTGCATATGGCAATGGCTGACACATTGCCCAGCCGTATAAGTTATTTACATCAAAATACATCAGGTACGACGACGGTTTCGATGGATCGTACGATTGCATGTACTTGTTGATGGCCAGCGCGTATCTGTTTGAACATTGACTCAGACCGCCGCGTATACCGCGTTCGATAAACATGATCATGTCAATGTCGGTGAGCAATTCGAAATTGATGTGTGTATGCTTGAACATGGCATCCCATGTAAAACCCGGTAGAGTATAATAATACGCGGGATTGAGTCCATAACTCGCGACGCAACTATCGCGAAAATTTTCAAAAATATCGGCCAACAGCAAGACATCAGTTTTGAGATATAAATCGCTGTAATCACCGAGCGTTCGAATGGAGAACCGCTGCCAGACGTTGACGGCGTGCGCGTAATCGCTCTCGGATACGGTGTCACCTGTCAATGAACTGTAAAACGAGTCGCGCGGTGGTAAACACAAGTCCTCTAACTTTTCGACGCAGTCAATGTACTCATAGGGAAATACGCTTTTTCGTGTCAGCAAATCAAAATTTTTTGCGGATATTTTACAAAATTCGCGTTGCAATATTCGCAGTTTATCCTTGCTGAGATAAGATGCCAATTTGTCGAGACTAGCGGTGAGAAACTTGTATGAATTGATAAATCGCAATATGACGCAAGTTTATTTTATCTTTATCTTCGGTGCTTTGAACGTTTTTCGTAAACAAAATATATTTTTCTTTTGTAATTGGGAGTAAGTCTACATGTCCTTCGTACCCTGTTGCTATTTCAGTTATAATAAAATGTGCATCGTATCCCGATAAATTATAAAACACTATGGGAATGCAATGCGAATCTTTATAATTTAAGTTACAATTAGAATGCGCGGGACCTCTGTATCGACCGGTCAGGTGACAATGGTCGCGTACTCGCACGTCGTCTGGCTCAAATGGTTTTTCGCACACGTGACAGTGCGTTGCGCTGTTAAATTTTTCCCACTCGTTTGGCGTGAAATCTGCCATGGGTACATTAGTGGACAAAATGGTCTTTACGTCGTGAGCTAAACGTCTTAGCTCCTCGGCGAACCACGCGACGCAATCCTTATCGCGACGAAACCAATACATAGATAACGACTCGTCATACAAGCAACGCACGTAGTACCCTATGCTAAACACGCGATGATGTTGATATGTGTACCTGGACGTTTCCGGATCCGCTTCCGTCTTCTCCAGGGTACATTCCAGGTCGGCGTATACGATAAACAGAACTCGTTCCTTTTCTGCTGTGATTTTTAAAGGCCAGCCACTTGTCGTTATCGCTCGGTAACTTGATCGCGCAGTCATTCATTTCCTGACAGTCGACGGTGTGGGCTTCCAATTTCTCGTTGGAGCTGAAGTAGTGCAAACATCTGCAAAAATAAACGCAAATATTATAAATTTTTTTATACACAAAATATTCTATATATTATTAAAAGAACTATAGGTACTTACCGATCAGAAATGTACTTTGTGTGTCCATGTTTATTAATTTGCGAGCTCACAAGGCGGGATAGGTTCTTGATCCACGCAAAATGTCCCACGTTGTCATCATGCACGTACAGCAGATTTACGTGTCTGCCCATCTTACGATCAGTAACCCGTAATGGCAAGATAGCAAGTTCCTTGTTTTTTTTTTATGCTGTAGACGTTGATGGAGATGTTGTAATTTTCAAAATTTTTAATTTGATCCAACGTCATTGGAAACTCAATGTTCGTAAGATTTAGCACCGACGTGTAATGAGGATGCGACGATTCCCGATATGCGTGTTCCTCAACTGGATACAGAGCAGCCACCACTGACCATGCGAAACATGCATTGTCTCTTGATTGCACGTTTATCACCGCTTTCTTCTTTTTAATTTCTTGCTGTATTTCCACAAAACACCCCGCGTGCAATGGATTATATTTGTTTACATTTACCATTAAATTGAGTATATGCGACAACGCCCATCCGCTATCACGTTCCTGGAATTCCTCCAGCTTTGCTAAGGTAGGCTCGATGACGTGTCGCTTGTACCACTCATGCAGATCGGACTCACGAAAGACTTTATAGTTTCTAGTTGCGATACTTTTATTCGCGCGTTTGTCACCCGCAACAAATTCACCATTAAACACTGTGTTAATTTTTACATTGTCATGTAGTTGCATGACGTTCCGCACACGATCGAGTACAATTTCTCTCGCATTTTTGAGAAATTAAGGAGGTTCGATGTGTTTGGAATTTATTACCGCACCGGTCAGTATACGACTTTCAAAAGCCGTATCTATCTCGCGCCATCTGAGTCCTGTCTCACTCGCACTGTATCCAGCATCCACATGCACGAAACGTTGACGTACCGAGTCTTTCAGACCTTCGAGTCGCGCGATACAAGCGACCAACGACTGTTTGAGACCGATCGATGACTGATCGATCGATAATCGTGACCGTTTAATTTGGCTTTGTTCTTCCAACGATTCGATAAACTCGTCGCATCGTTGCTCCCACGCGGCAAAGTCTTCCCTCGAAGTTAACAGGGTGGATTGCTCCAACAACTCTTGCTCCATGTTATTGCACGATTTTCTTGCTAACGCCATTTGTTACACTCACGACTTCCAGTTCTCGATTATTGATCGTATCTCCCATATTCGTCAGTTTTGCGCGTGTTCGATGAAATCATTGCGAGACACGTACGTTCACAAAAACGCGCCATTGACTTTCGGTGGTTTGATCTGTATCAATGCATCAACCGTACATCGGCGCTATTTGCAGTATTGCACGTGAAATCATCATCGTCTTTGATGAAATCATCGCGAGACATGTCGCGACATGTTCTTCAAAACAATAACGCTCCATTTACTTATGCAAAATTGCAAAATTTGCAGTTTTGCACGTGTTCGATAAAATCATCGCGAGACACGTCGCGACATGTTTTTCAAAACAATAACGCTTCATTGACTTATGCAAAATTGCAAAATTTGCAGTTTTGCACGTGTTCGGTGAAATCATCGCGAGACACGTATGTTCTTGACAAATATATCACACTAGCTGGTTACCCGGGCTTCGCCCCGGAAGACATGTGTAATAAGACACACAAATAGTCTCTCTCTCTCTCTTTTTTATCTTTCTTTCTTTCTCTTTAAAAACTGAACACATCATGGCGCTTCCCGTAAAATTCTACCCCTACTTCATATACAATTCTTTAAAATTCGGTCAATTAATTCCCGAAAAATTGAAAAAGTTTCGGTACCGGCTTCCAAAACAATCGGTAACGAAAAATTACACACTTTATAGCACTTCCCGGAAAATTCTACCCCTGTTTGATCTATAATTTTTTAAGATTTAATCAATTATTTTCCAAAAAATTAAAAAAATTATAAAAACCGATTTCCAGAAAATCGATAACGAAAACTATACACATAGAGACACTCCCCGGAAAATTCTACCCCTATTTCATATACTTTTGGTAAAAATTCGGTTCAGGGGTTCGGGCTGGGCGTTGATGAATGAGTGAGTCAGTCAGGACATCTTCCTTTATATATATAGATAAGGGGCTTTGCCCCGGAGAACATATGTAATCAGTGTTTCGCCTTTGTAGACATATGTAATAAGACATGCAAATAAGTGTTTTTTTTTTACATTTGACACCAATAGATTTCCGCATCACCCTTGAGGTACTATTGTAAATGCGTTTTTTTATAGTGGTTACCCCAGTAGGCCTATTCCACTTTAAAGATAAATAACTTAATCTCTCTTACACACATCCTTTATAAAAAAGTACACTCAACTCATAGAAAAACCCTTAAAGTTGGGTGTGATTTCGGACCGTTAATAGAAGGTTAACCATCATTTGTACGTTCATTTTCTATTGGCGGTCCGAAATCACACCCAACTTTAAAGGTTTTTCTATGGGTTGAGTGTACTTTTTTATAAGGGATATCCTCCTAATTTGGTGTCTTTAACATATTATTTTTATATTTGGTGTTTTTTCTGCGAACATTATATTTTTTATCATAATTTCTTTTGAAAAATTCTCTCCAAAAATATCTTCGACTTTTTTTTCTATTTTAGAACTTTTTTGTATACCACATTAGTGGTTCTCCCCTCAGGCGCTAGTATCACAAGACTTTTTGGTGAGCTCACTCTCGAACATGCCACATAGAACTGCCCATGTGAGAAACAGTCCTCACTTAAATCAATTACTGCTACTTTTGAGTCAGTCAGTCAAGACATCCTTTAACACATTTTATCCCATTTCACCCCCTTAGGGGAGGAATTTCTAAAAATCCCTTCTTAGTGAGTGCTTACGTCATGAGAAGAATACACCCTCCAAATTTCAAGTCTCTAGGTTCAGGGGTTTAGGCTGGGCGTTGATGAGTGAGTCAGTCAGGACACCTTCCATGGAAGTGCTCGCCTTTCTAATCGTTTTCCAGAATGACTTTGTTCATATCGAAACTGTTTCGCTCTGTGTACCTCGGGGTTACGCCCAGGAGAACATATATAATAAGAACATCGCCCCGGAGGACATATGTATTAAGACATGCAAATAAGTAATAGCGTATATTTTTATTTAACACCAGTATGACTTTTTTTTCCTACTTAAGGACCTCTTTATAGACCACATTGGTAGTTCTCCCCTCAGGTGCTAGGATTACCAGACTGCTAGGTGAGTTTACCCTTGAGCAGGCCACGTAAAACTGCCCATGTGAGAAACAATCCTCATTTAAATCAATCCCTGCTACTTTCAGCGATTGCCCCTGGGACTTATTGATGGTCATCGCAAAACAGACTTTGACAGGAAATTGCAACCTCTTAAACTCGAAAGGGTACTCTGATGGTATGAGAGGTATGCGTGGTATAAACACTGTATCTCCCCGAGCAGAGCCGGTGAACACTGTGGCCTCGATGACATTCCTATGGAGAGCCTTTACTCGTAGCCTGGTTCCATTACAAAGTTTGGGCGGATTGAGGTTTCGCAGCAACATCACTAGAGCCCCCACTTTAAGTAGAAGCTTGTGAGCTGGTAAACCAGGAGGATTCAGGGTGTTGAGGAACTCTACGGGGTAGTTGACCGCATCATCTGTTTGTATTACCGAGTCTACAGACCTGTATTTTATTTCTATCCCGTCAAATGAATTAAGTAGAGTATCATTAATAACGCCAGCTTTGTCGTTCTTAGGGGTCAGAATGGCACGTTTGCACAGCCAATCCATAGATTTATCTTTGATATCGGCGATATCAGGGTATATCTTGTCAATAAGGTTAGCTAGGGTTGTCACTACTAAGCCTAGACCTTCAGGAATAATTACCTTTCCCTCAGACTCGGGATACTTTCCATCCCCTATTTTAAGTAGGAGTTTGGAGAATTGCCCCGCGGAGACATCGCCTCTCAAGTATACCCTCATATTCTTTCTGAGAGAGAGTTTCCAGATAAGGGGCCATAAATGTGATGCCTTGATACATGCTTTAACTTCGTCAGCTCTAGTTCCCCTTGGCACTACTGGTAAAGTCTGTCGGAAGTTTCCAGCCAGCAGCACATTGACTCCCCCCATCACTCCATCGTTGCCCCTAATATCTTTTAGAGTTGTGCTCAGTGCCTCAAAACCTCCTTTATGTGCCATGGTGCTCTCATCCCAAACAATAAGCTTACAGTCCTGCAACACTTGAGCCATGTTGCTTTGTTTTGAAATATTGCATAGGGGTGTTTCTGCATGGTTGAGATTGAGGGGCAGCTTAAAAGCAGCGTGAGCGGTCTTGCCTCCCTCCAACAGCGTAGCAGCAATGCCAGAAGATGCAACAGCCAAGGCGATGCCACGATCACTTCTTACTTTTGCCAGGAGTAAGTTGATCAGGAAGGTTTTTCCAGTACCACCAGGAGCATCCAGAAAAAAGACCTGACCAGAGCACTTGACTCAATGCTGCTAAGGACCTGCCGATAGACAGCGAACTGCTCATCTGTCAGTAAACCCTCATTAATCGACACCACTTGTGCCAAGGTGTTTACGTCGTAGTTGGTCTCTCTCAGATAATCTCAATTTTTCAAGACTTCTCCTGATCTCTTTGGCTGAGACAGGCCGTATTGGTGCAACTCCTGTTCTCCCAAAGCCAACACTGTGTCCTCAATCAACACCAAACATCTGTTATACACCTCGTCCATCACCTGTTGTGCATTGCCTTGCAACTCTTTCTCCACCTGTCGTGTAATGTCTTCTGAAAAGCTGTTTTTGTACTTTCCCTAAAGACTCAGAGGTTCGGTAAGTTGACAGAATACCAACATCACTGTAAAGAGCTCTCGCAACTTGAAAGGAGAATCACATAAGGCAGCTTCTTCCAAAGTATTGTCCCAGTGTTTGTCATTTTCCAGCAAACCTAATGCCTTGCATGCAGACTGAAATGTTGAACAAAGGACACCATTTGCAATCTTTAGATCTAAAAAGGACGTTGGACCTCGAATCTCATGCAGCAGCAAGCGAAGATAATAACACTCGGTGTTATTTGGATTGATGGTATACACTCTTCCCAGCGCATGGTCCTTCTTTATTCCTGGCCAGCCGTCGACATTCATCCCCCGCTTTCTTCTCTCAAACTTGTTATTTTTAAACACAAAATAAGAAGAAACCTCACAGTACAAGAGAGTTTTTGCAAAATCGTCGGTTTTGCACAGCTCGAAGAAAGCCAAAAGTGTTGTCTGAGGTGGGTTGCTAAGCCTCTCAACCAAGTTTTTGGAATTGAAGTACACACGCTGACCATTCTCGAGGTGAACAGCGAGAGGGAAGATAGTAGGATATCTCTCATGAATAGGGAACGCCAAGATTCTCCAAATTGCCTCTAAGCTGCTGATGTACCGCCCACTCTCGTACAACTTCACCTCATCTCTCTTACTCTCTAAGGCAAAAGTCGCTTGGTCACTGCCTTTATTCACGTACTTGCAAATGTACTTGATGGACTTGACTGAAGTGCATAATTCCACATTAATATGAGCATTGAAAACACGTAACAAAACAGGGTTATAGGGCACCACCCATCGGTTATCCAGCTTTATTTCATTGATTTTTACGGTAAACCCACCATCAGCTTGAGACCTCCTCCGATATTGCGGGTATCCATCATTTCCTGTCTGAGTGTTTTTGAGAAGTAGCCGTGGGTACTTCTTGCTGCAATTGCCTCCTTTCATACAAGGCAAATTACGATTTAAGCCCCCGCAGGGACCATGAATCATGTTGGCCTTGACAATATTATGAAGAAGAGAGTCTTGCACGGGATCAGGTATTTCAGCACAGATGACTTTGTCGATCATATCAGGGAAGATGCGCTGCTCTAGCCACAGCAAGATGTGGATGTGAGGCAAACCTCGCTTTTGCCACTCTACAGAGTACATGAAGCACCACACTTTTCCAAACAGATTGCCCTTGTTTAAGAGAGCCATCATTTTCTTCACCTTGAGATGAAATACCCTAGCTATAACGTCGTGACGATCGTGAGATTTTTGCCCTGACAGCAGTACATCTGTGATATCTTTTCACTTAGGGTTACAAGTAAAAGTGATGAACAGATCAGGACGGCCGTGGTAGCGGACGTATGTCATAGCGTCCTGAGTCCGCTCATGCATATAGCGTGGTCCTCCAGTGAAAGATGACGGAAGCACCACCATTTGACCCAGCTGAGCAACGTCAGCATCCTGCTTTCCGACGGCGTTTCTCAAGTGAATGTAGCTGTCTGCCCTCAGCTGCGCCTGGTTGTTCCTAATATAGTTCAACCTTTCAGTCTCTATTTTAGCGTACATCTCAACCAAAAATTGACTAAAAAGAAAACGGAAGTACATCAAGTGGTTGACTTTCCCTTGCCTGACCATGACACGGTACGAGTAAAAGCTCGCTGCGGAAATAGTATTCTTAAGGGGCAACTTGGTCTGAGGGTCGCGCTGAGACAGGGCAATAGAGTACCCATCTTCGCCACGGCTAAACAAAAGGAGGGCGTCGTATGATCGGTGAATCTCGCTGATGCGCCGCAGTGTGTTATCGTGGCTCTGCAACACAATATCTCGCTGCTCGAATTGCTGTCCAACAATCGCCAGAGCTACTTCATTTGCTGTTGGTGCATTGAAGCGTCCTCCATGAGCATCAACGGTCTTTTTATCTGCATGAATAATGACCTCGAACTTTTTGCAAGTTGGAGGTACCTTTTCTAGAGTGGTTTTCAGGTCTTTTATGTAGCTGTTGACTTCATGTAGCATCCTCTGCAATTCTCTGACTAATTCCTGTTTGACATCAGGAAAATTGCTGCATCTCAAACGCACTTCCCTTTTATCCTCGCCCACGAAATAAATTTGTAGGAATTCGGCTTCCTGTTCAGGTGCTGGCAGCAGGCTTCCTACCAAGTGATATACTTGCCCCTGAACTTTAAAGGTCGGCATGAAGCCATCTTGTAGAACCTGCTTGGCTCCAAATGATGTCATGTTGAAGCAGCCATTGTACTTCCGAACACGGTTCATAAAATGGACGTGCTTTGGGTGACTGCCCATTACCAAACTGTAGAGAGGCTCGGGCAGAGGTTCGAAAGGTGAAAGCTGCACCTTTCCAGCACTGCAACACATGCCGGGGGCCTCCTCCTTCCACTTGAGGGCATTGCAGTACTTACACTTGTGGCTCATGGTACCCAGAGCTATAATGCTGTCTACCTCATAAGCCACAGAATCATATGCCATGCCTGAATAAGCTTTGACCTTCCACGGAAGTGCTCGCCTTTCTAATCGTTCTCCAGGATGACTTTGTTCATATCGAAACTGTTTCGCTCTGTGTACCTCGGGGTTATTTTGTTGGTACCTGGCCACCGCTGCTCTGTGCACCTCGGGGTTATTTTGTGAGTACCTGGCCACCGCTGCTCTGTTCACTTCGGGATTATTTTGTGAGTATCTAGCCACCGCTGCTCTGTTCACCTTGGGGTTATTCTGCACATATTTTCTTGCCGCATCTTGAAGTTGCTTCTTCCTTTTAACGTTGGTATATCTAGCACGACGTTTGCCAGAAGCCTTTAAAAGAAGTGATGGTTGTGAAATGTTTGAGGCGTGGTCAGACTGAGAGAAGAATGATGTGTTGGTCAATTCTTCAGGTTTACGTGGCACGTACGCATCGAAATGTCCCTTAGAAAGGTCCTGCGTAAAACGTAGCCTCTTGACAGAGTGACCCTCAACACCAAAACTCTCATAGAGCACACCATTGCGGTAAACCTCGAAGACAAAGTCGAATAATTGACCAGCCGCCACCAATTCGTAAACCACCATAAACCACCATAAGTAAATGGTTGGGACATGTGAGCGAGATATTCAGCAGAGCTGGTGTAATTGTCCCCCTTACTGTCGTGGGACATAATGGAGAATTCCTCCCAATTATCCACCACATGTTTCACGATTAGCTCACGCACATCGCTAGCCATTAACTCAGTGTAATACATAAGATAGGAGAGAGACCGGAACAGACAGGCTCCATTCCCTGTGATTGGGACAATAGTGTGGGGCACCATCTCTTCATTAACATTTAAAAACTCAAATTCCATACCGACTTAAAAAAAAAGACAAAACGCACTGAAAAAAGAAACAATTCTTTCTTAAATATAAATAATAAACTGTAGTAGATTCCAGGAAAAGAGTCCTTAAAGCCGTTTATGCGCCCTCTCCCAATTTTCATAAAAAAATTTTCTTTATTATATCGTCATTATTAATGTTCAAAAAAACAATTACGTAAGAAAAAACTAAATGCATATGCCAAAATTAATTAATTATTAGTCTGAGTAAACCACTATGATACACTCATTATGATACACATAAGCCCTTAAGAGAATCCTCTATTGGCATTAGTTATAGAAATTTCTTTATTAAAAAAAATCAAGTTAATAGGGTAAACCTGCGGTATTGCTTAAAGCACATTCAAGTTAATAGGATAAGCCTGCAAAATTATGAAACAACATATAAAGTGTTTGACACATTCATAATTCTATAAGAGAAATAATATTCTCATAATTTTCATAAATAAATTTTCTTTATTATATTATCATTATAAATGTCCAAAAAAACAATTACGTATATAGATTTAACGTATACACGGATTGTGGTGGTGGTCACCATGCAGCAGCGACGCTTGGTTGAAATGCAAACTTGCATTTTTAGCATCGCAGAAAAAAATATCCGCGAGGATTCTAGAGCGCAGTTAAGAGTTACTCGCGCAGTTGAGAGTTATTTGCGCAATTGAGAGTTAATATATCTGTAAAAAATACAGTATGGGAACGGACGGACGCTATTGCTCGTCGATGGTGCGTTTGCTTCGTGGCAGAGAAGTTGGATTTCAAAACGTACTTACTGGCAATAACACATGGTGTCCCAAGCATTCTGTATTGCATATCATTAAAACTGCAGATAATTGCGAGTCGAACTCATGCCTTAAAACATGTTGGTGTATGGTTTGTGGCAGTGTTCGTGTTAGGTCCCGGGAGGGGGTGTAGGGAGAGGATGTAGTAAGAAACCGAAGCCGTAACTTATACGTTCCGTTATATTTCTAAAGCTCCCTACAGAAGCGAGATAATATGCAAGAGCTCGCGAACGACGTGCTGCCCGAGGTGGCCGGTGCACGCACACTGCCCCCTGCTGCGCGCGCGTCGCGCCCTCTGCGCGAGATCGGCACGTCCCGCCCCAACATCTCCCCTCTTAAGACTACCACTGGGTATACGATTTAGCTTTGAGGTCCAGGACAAGTCTTCGTGGCTGGACTCTTTGACGGATGGGCCTGGCTGGCGTTCCGTCCGGGGCTGTTTCCAACTCGGGTTCGTGGTTTTCTTGTGGGGGAGCCGGAGGGCTGAACCGAGGTTCTGGCGGGTCCCGATCCGAGTTAAGCTCATGGAAGATCCAATCATCCGAGGCCGAAGAGTTTCGAACTCACTCTCGGGGCGTCGCCCGGGGCGTCGCCCCCTTTCCAAATGTGGTTGATGTGACGCTCGACCGACTTTCCACTGTCTAGGTGCACTCGAAGTTCTTCAAGGTTGTCTTGACGGAATTTCTCTATCAGGCGAGACAGGGCATCCGCTTGCCCAAAATCCTGTGAGCGGACATATTCGATCTTAAAGTCGTATCCAAGTAATCTTATAGCCCATCGTTTGAGGCGAGCTGCTGTGGTCGGTTTGAGTCCTTTGGTGTTTTCTGTTTGTAGGAGTGCGACGAGAGGTTTATGGTCTGTTTGCAAAATGAAATTTCTTCCCCACAGAAATTTGTGAAAGCGTTCGACCGCTGTGACCAATGCGAGAGCTTTCTTTTCTAGTTGAGAGTAGTTGCGTTGAGAAGCTGTTAAGCTTTGTTCCGATCGCGTTGTAGGAGTACTCCACCAATCCCCGTGGAGCTAGCGTCGGCTGCAACTATAAGGGTTTTCGACGGGTCAAAGTGTTCTAGTAGTAGAGGGCTAAGGAAGATTTTTTTTAGGCGTTGGAAAGCTTCGTTCTGCGTATCCCATGACCAGGGATGATCCTTTCTAGTCAGATCTTCTAGCGGTTTTTTTAGTTCATGAAGGTGTGGTATGAACTTTTCGTAGTGATTTACCATTCCTAATAGCGTTTGAACCTCTGGTACGCAGGAAGGTTTGGCATCCTCGCAATTGCTCGGGTATTTTCCGGGTCTGTGGAGATGCCTGAGCTGTTTACTATTAACCCTGTATACTATTAACCCGACTTGATTTCCTCTAGGGCAAAGTGGCACTTCTCTGGTTTCAACTTCCAACCCCTTTCTTCAAGTCGCTGTAAGGTTAGACGGAGACGCCTATCGTGTTCTTGGCGGGTGGCACCCCTTACTATGACGTCGTCCAGATACGCGTTCGCGCCTTTTAGGCCGGCGAGTGTCTCATCCATGGCCTCTTGGAAAATGGCTGGCGCCGTCTTAAGGCCAAAGGGTACACGATTGGATCTGTAAAGGCCGTTTGGAGTCGTAATTGTGGTGACATCGCGGTGCTCTTCATCGACTTCGATTTGTGAGAAAGCCTCGCTGAGATCCAAAACACTGAAATGTTTATTACCGTTTAGTTTAGACATTTTATTGCCTACGTTTGGCAAAGGATACGGATTGTTTTTTAGAGCGGTGTTTACTGCCACGGAATAGTCAGCACATAATCGGATATCTCCATTAGCCTTTTTTACGATGACAATTGGGGAACTCCACTCTGATTGGCGAACGCGTTTGATTATGCCTAAAGATTCCAGACGTTGGAGTTCTTTTTCTAGAGGCATTTCCATGGCGTATGGGATTGGCCGGCAGGGTGTTCGAACTGGAACAAAATTTTCAGACAGCGTGAATTTGGCTTTAAAGTTTTTGCATTTTCCGAGGTCAGGGGAAAAAAGTTTTGGGAATTCTTTGATGATTTGGTCTCTGAACGATGGAACGGGTCCTTCGGGCGGATTAGATTTGTCGTGGATGACGGCCGCGCACGGCGTGTTTTCAGCGTGTTTGAGACAGAGTTCGCGGCACTTGTCGAGAGACATGGATCCTAGGTCGAGTTGGTCAATGGCATTCAGTCCGAGGAGGTTAAGACCGCTACGCGCGACCACCTCTATAAAAACGTCACCCTCGCGGTCAGCTACACGTATTCTACACTTAAGTCTTCCAACTGTCTTTAGCGCGTTTCCACCCGCGTGTTCTACAAGTCTGCTTTTGTATTGAGTGTCGGGCTGCCTAAACGTATCCAAGTGTCTTTGCCGATAGTCGTAACATCTGACCCGCTGTCGTGTTGAAAATGCACTGTTTTACCGAGTAACTGGACTGGAATATAGACGCGACGGTGTTTATCGATCGACGTTATCGATTGGATCGCCGGCTTAACTGTTTTGTCTGTGTCTTCGTCTGTGTTCTCGGCCGATAAGCGGTCGACTTTCGCGCTCAAGCGACATACTTTGACAATGTGGCCTATCTTGGAGCACTTGTAGCACGTAGCGTCGCGGAATGGACACTTTGACCGGAGGTGCAAACCATCGCAGCCGTTGCACTTCAAAAAACGGGCCGGTTTCTTAGATGCACTGTCGTGTTCCTCGGAGCGTTTAGCGGTTTCCGCCGGAAATCGTTTTTGCACTTTCGGATTTGCGCGCACCGCGTGTGTGATCGACGTGGAAATGGTCGGGTCTTCGAAGCGTTTTCATGTTCTCCGACACATTCATGTGTGCTTCTAGCTCTGAAGTGATATCTTTGAGAGTGGCATCCGGGTTTTTCTCTACTACACGTAATGCTATCTTCTTCAGGTCGTCGTTTTCGCGGGAGAAGCAGAGTGATTGTAGAAGTAATAGGACTCTAAGATTATCGTCGGTAAGTTTAGTACGCTCGAAGTCTGAAGCGAAACAATTTACTCGGTCGATATGTTTCGAGATAGAAACTGCCTTATCATACCTGTAGTTTAGGATTTCGATGCGGCGGCGCGTGAGAGATACCTTATCGCGGAAAAGATTCTTCAAAATGGCGATGAGATCTCCCTGTTTCATTTTCGTTGGATCTACTGGTGCGACGTGGTCCACTAGTCTGTCGAATTCTGTTTGGCCGAGTTTGTCTAAGAGTAGGCGAGTACGCATTTCCGCGGGCAATGATTCTGTTTCAGTTATGAGTGAGTACTCGTGGCGTAGCCGCCATTTCGAGAAGGGTCTTGTTTCGTCTCCGAAGACGAAGACATATTTTTCGATGCGTGTACTTAAATGATTGTACACCTCCGTCTTCGTGGTCGTTGGGTTTGGGTTTGCCTCTTGAGAGTGTTCTCTTTGTATTTGGAGTTGTAGGAGGCTGTTGATCGCTGCCGTGAGCGCTTCGATTCCGGACGTTCCGGACGTTGCCATTTTGGGCTCTCTTCTACACACAATGAGAGGTTCACAGCCGCAGCGCCAGTTGTTAGGTCCCGGGAGGGGGTGTAGGGAGAGGATGTAGTAAGAAACCGAAGCCGTAACTTATACGTTCCGTTATATTTCTAAAGCTCCCTACAGAGGCGAGATAGTATGCAAGAGCTCGCGAACGACGTGCTGCCCGAGGTGGCCGGTGCACGCACACTGTCCCTTGCTGCGCTCGCGTCTCGCCCTCTGCGCGAGATCGGCACGTCCCGCCCCAACAGTTCGTAATGTTTATGATGAAGGATCAACACATGGGATTATCTGGAGATCACTCGTGCCAACCTATTAGAAGTTAACCCCCCACTTTTAGAATTAACATATTTTCACGGTTGTGCTAAATTGTGCTAGATTTGTGCTATATTGTGCTCGAATATTATAACCATAATATGAAAAATACGAAAGAAAATTAAAAAAAACGAATTTTTAGATCAGCCCCCACTTTTCGTTTTTTTCAATTTTTTCGATTGTGCTGAGTTGTGCTAAATTGTGCTAACATTGTGCTAAAATATTATTTTAAAAAAATAATAACAGAAAGCTACGATAAAAAAATAAATTATATCCAAAAATGATTTTTTATTGTAACTTTTTTTGTTATTATTTTTTTAAAATAATATTTTAGCACAATGTTAGCACAACTTAGCACAACTCAGCACAATCAAAATAATTGAAAAAAACGAAAAATGGGAAGCTAACTTAAAAATATTTTTAAGTTAGCCCCCCACTTTTTGTTTTTTTCAATTTTTTTGATTGTGCTGAGTTGTGCTAAGTTGTGCTAACATTGTGCTAAAATATTATTTAAAAAAAATTATAACAAAAAGTTACAATAAAAAAAATATCGTAACTTTTTTGTTGTTATTTTTTTTAAATAATATTTTAGCACAATATTAGCACAACTTAGCACAACTCAGCACAATAAAAACAAAAAGTGGAGTTCTACCTTAAAAATAATTTTTAAGTTAACCTCCCACTTTTCGTTTTTTTTAATTTTTTTGATTGTGCTGAGTTGTGCTAAGTTGTGCTAACATTGTGCTAAAATATTATTTAAAAAAAATAACAACAAAAAAAGTTACGATATTATTTTTATTGTAACAATATTATTGTAGCAATATTTTTTATTGTAGCAATATTAGCACAACTTAGCACAACTCAGCACAATAAAAACAAAAAGTGGGGTTCTCACTTAAAAATATTTTTAAGTTAGCCCCCCATTTTTCGTTTTTTTAATTATTTTGATTGTGCTGAGTTGTGCTAAGTTGTGCTAACATTGTGCTAAAATATTATTTTAAAAAAATAATAACAAAAAAAGTTACGATAAAAAAATCATTTTTGGATATAATTTATTTTTTTATCGTAGCTCTTTCTGTTATTATTTTTTTAAAATAATATTTTAGCACAATGTTAGCACAACTTAGCACAACTCAGCACAATCGAAAAAATTGAAAAAAACAAAAAGTGGGGGGCTGACCTAAAAATTCGTTTTTTAAAATTTTTTTTCGTATTTTTCATATTAAGGTTATAATATTCGAGCACAATATAGCACAAACCTAGCACAATTCAGCACAACCGTGAAAATATGTTAATTCTAAAAGTGGGAGGCTAACTTCTAATAGGTCTCGTGCCACGTTGGCCTATTGAAAATGAGTTCTGTTTACAGTGTGGGGGGGAGTGCAAAATAAAAAAAGGTCCGCTAATATTTGTATCCCCATTCGCTCCGAGGATTCTACCGATGCCACTTCCAATATGTATGACGGCATAATGAACTAATACGTTCCGATTCAAGACGAAACGTGCGAGAAACAGCACAATGAGTAAGTACCGCTAATTTTCGTATATACTTGTGCAAAAAACTTTTATAAACGTAATTGTATTTTTTACAGTTTTGATAAACCTCGCTACACGCCACGTATTTTGGGAAGGAGATTTGCCTTGACATCAACATCATATAAATTTTTGGATGTTGGAATTAACGCGGGACCTGTGTCCTCTGTGGATATACTTATTGGCGATAACCGAGGCAATCGGATAATTCTGCCACATGCAACGTGGGTGACATTCATCGAAAAACGTGCTGATATACAGCGACTCGTGCAGTCATCGGCACCATCATCGCTAACGTTTCGAGATCTGGAGCTTGTTAAAATACGTGACGCAGATATTGTAAAATTGATGTCGTGCGGCACCAACTTGTACATGAAACCGTCAACCGTACTCTTCCTGTTCGAACTAGAACATTGCGTCGAAAATGTGTGTCAACTATGTCAAAATGTTCATGGCGTAAGTGAAAAATTCAAACAGTTTGTAACAATTTTACGGCAAAAATGTATTATCGACAAATGTGATGCGACCAATATCTTGCGCGAAGTTTATGATGAAAATTCGATTATTGATTGCGAATTATTAGCGTACGCATTAGATACTATAATGTATAATGCGCTACATGATAAATAAATACATATAATATGGTTAAAAAGTTTTAATTGTTTTTTCTTTTGTCTACCGTTCCTTGTCCACCGTCACCGGTTTAGAATTATAACTCTTGATAAGAATGCGTGTGCCGCACTCGTCGCGCGAATGGGGGCCGGAAGCCGGGAGGGACCGCGCGAACGAGAAAACGCGCGCGATCGGGGGACGGGGGAAACATCTACGAGGGAGAGATAACGCGTGCGGGAGCGTGCCGTATGACGTCACGCGGACTGGCGCGGCCGTTGCACGCAGACCCCTCCCGCGGCGAAACGCGAACGCTCCGCGGCGCGGCGAAAACGCGGTCGCCCCGCGGCGCCGAAAAACGCTGTCGCCCCGCGGCGCCGGAAAACGCGGACCCCTTCGCCCTGCGGCGCCGGAAAACACGGTTCCCCTCTCGCCCCGCGGCGCCGGAAAACGCGGTTTCCCCCTCCCCCTCCCCGCGGCGCTCGAAAAACGCGGTTTTCCCCTCCCCCTCCCTGCGGCGCCCGAAAATCGCGGTTCCTCCCGCCCGCGGTCCCCCCCGCGGTTCCCCCCGCTCTTCATCCCCCCTCAGATCCCCGGCCTAGAATCAGCGTAGCTTACCTACTGTAGTCTATCCTTGCCTTTCCTAATAATGCAATCCAATCTCTTTGGGACAGTAAGAAGTGTCTTAAATTTGACACCTCTCATTGTCCGGCTGACATTCGCACTAAGGCTCACATCGGCTCACATATAATCATGATTTTACATGGCATAATCCGAGGATTTTATATAAAAAAAGCCATTTTAAAAAAAGAGATCTCGGAGATGTTTTTCATTAAAAAGTGCAGGCACACTGTCAATCTTCAAAAAGACACCGAAAAACCGGCAGTTTACGATCATGTTATTAATGCTGCCTAATCTATGCTTTTTGACCGCTGTTTAGTTATTTTAAGAACCCGCTATTTTGCTTTATCGGCGTGTTTTCTGAGTTTTAATATTGTGACTTTGATTGTTGTATCGTTCGGACGCATTTGACAAGATATCCCGTTTCATCGATTTTTGGACAAATTGTATCTTTTATTTTTGCATTTGTCGACGCATAAAACTTGTAAGTCATTTTTGGCATTCTTTTCGCTATGTTTCATGTCTTTATACATCTGTAATCACCTTGTTTCAGCTCTATAAAGCATGATGTAATTTGGAAACTATATTAGGCGAGAGCTACAGCTTTGTCGGCACCTTTGTCGCTGTCGCTATCGCTATCGCTATCGCCTATTGTGCAAGGGGCTTAACGGAGATGCAATCGAACGCAGTGTGAATCCTCCGTAATGTCACATGTTTACGTTCGGCAGCGCTAGTACCAACATGACCTTGTTGACTGCTTGTTGTCGTCGAGAAGTCTCCGCATCGAACATTGTGTAATAAGCTTAACGTGCGCTGTGCAGTTAAGTATTTAACGCGTTTCTTTCTTAAAGTGATTTTAATAATTAATTAATTGATAGTAAATGCATTAACCGTTACAATTGTTCTTGATCGAGTGCGCGAGTAAATTCGTAAAAGTGTTGATTACGTGATACAATTAATAAAGAAAGAAAAACTTCTACTTAATTACTGTAATGTAATCAAGTAAGAAGTTTTCCTTTTACTGTAATGTGATTGTGCGTAATGTGTTTCTTTCTTCGAGTAATTCTCAGTCATCGAACGATTAATCGGTAGTAATTAACAGTGATAAACCGGTAGATTTGTTTATTAATCTTATCGGTCAAGTGCGTGAGTAAATCCGTGAACGTGTCGATACGTGATACAATTTGTCAAAGAAAAAACTTCTCGCTTATTACTCGGTGTGTCTCTCGCACATGGGAACGTCTTATTGATATCAACGATCATGAAGCAAATATTCATCAGCAGTATGAAGACATCGGATCTCTGCAAGGTAAGAATGAATGATACTACGTTTACGCGAGCGTTACTTTTGTAGTAACTTACGATAATTCACTCGTTTACGCGGAGTAAATTATCGTAAGTTACTACAAAATCCCTTTTACGCGAAGGAATTATCATAAGTTACTACAGAAGTAACGCTCGCGTAAACGTAGTATGAGTGAGTAATTGTGTGTGTGTGTGTGTGTGTGTACGCGTACATCCATCGCTTGTAGCAAGCACCGAGCACTGATCGCAGCGAGCACCCCACATAATCACCCGCGTCGGACGGTGAGTCGCACCGCCCCTGCCTACCTTCCGTACTCGATCCGTGATTCGCCGACTATTTCTCGTAATAATTCAAAAACTAAGCTTCGGACAAAGTTTTGGTAAAGGAAAAATCGTCTCAAAATTAAGTCAGGAATACGACATTTTAAAGACAAACGATAGTTTCGGATCACCCTGCATACGAAAATTAGCGGTACTTACTCATTGTGCTGTTTCTCGCACGTTTCATCCTGAATCGGAACGTAGTAGTTCGCACCGTGAGTGTTCATCGTATCTGGAGGCTGTTTGCGACGTACACGAACCGTATCGAACTCTCGACTGCGATCTAGAATCCTCGTAGACCATTTATACATACCCAAAACTGCAAATCTTGCAAAAATAGCGCCAATGTACGGCTGCTGCATGGTGACCACCACCACAATCCACATATACGTTAAATGTAATATCTTTGTCAAGAACATTCGTGATGAGATCACCTCATCGGGCATCAAATATTATTTCTTTTTAAGAGCATACGTGTCTCGCGATGATTTCATCGAACACGTGCAAAACTGCAAATTTTACAATTTCGCATAAATCAATGGAGCATTATTGTTTTGAAGAACATGTCGCGACATGTCTCGCGATGATTTTATCGAACACGTGCAAAACTGCAAATTTTGCAATTTCGCATAAGTCAATGAAGCGATATTGTTTTGAAGAACATGTCGCGACATGTCTCGCGATGATTTTATCGAACACGTGCAAAACTGCAAATTTTGCAATTTTGCATAAGTCAATGGAGCGTTATTGTTTTGAAGAACTTGTCGCGACATGTCTCGCGACGATTTCATCGAACACGTGCAAAACTGCAAATAGCGCCGATGTACGGCTGATGCATTGATACAGATCAAACCACCAAAAGTCAATGGCGCGTTTTTGTGAACGTACGTGTCTCGCAATGATTTCATCGAACACGTGCAAAACTGCAAATTTTGCAAATAGCGCCGATGTACGGCTGCTGAGATGAAATTTGATATGATAAGCAAACGATGCATCATTAGTAGAATATAAAATGACGAATCTGGGGGATACGCTCAATAGTCGAGAACTGGAAGTCGTGAGTGTAACAAATGGCATTAGCAAGAGGATCGTGCAATAACATGGAGCAAGAGTTGTTGGAGCAATCCACCCTGTTAAATTTGAGGGAAGACTTTGCCGCGTGGGAGCAACGATGCGATGAGTTTATCGAATCGTTGGAAGAACAAAGCCGAATTAAACGGCCACGATTATCGATCGATCAGTCATCGACGGTCTCAAACAGTCGTTGGTCGCTTGTATCGCGCGACTCGAAGGTTTGAAAGACTCGGTACGTCAACGTTTCGTGCATGTGGGTGCTGGATACAGTGCGAGTGAGACAGGACTCAGATGGCGCGAGATAGATACGGCTTTTAAAATTCGTATATTGACAGGTGCGGTAATAAATTCCAAACACATCGAACCTCATCAATTTCTTAAAGATGCGGGAGACATTGTACTTAATCGTGTGCGGAACGTCATGCAACGACATGGCAATGTAAAAATTAACACAGTGTTTAATGGTGAATTTGTTGCGGGAGACAAACGCGCGAATAAAAGTATCGCAACGAGAAACTATGAACTCTTTCGTGAGTCCAATATGTGTGAGTGGTACAAGCGACACGTCATCGAGCCTACCTTAGCAAAGCTGGAGGAATTCCAGGAACGTGATAGCGGATGGGCGTTGTCGCGTATACTCAATTTAACGGTAAATGTGAACAAATATAATCCATTGCAGGCGGGGTGTTTTGTGAAAATACCGCGAGAAATTAAAAAGAAGAAAGCGGTGATAAACGTGCAATCAAGAGACAATGCATGTTTCGCATGGTCAGTGACGGTTGCTCTGCATCCAGCCCAAAGAAATGCAGATCTGGAATCGTCGTATCCACATTACACGTCGGTGCTAGATCTTACGGACATTAAGTTTCCAATGACGTTGAATCAAATTAAAAATTTTGAAAATCGCAACAACATCTCCATCAACGTCTACAACATCGAAAAAAAACAAGGAACTTGAAATCTTGCCATTACGGGTTACTGATCGTAAGATGGGCAGACACGTAAATCTGCTGTACGTGCATGACGACAACGTGGGACATTTTGCGTGGATCAAAAACCTATCCCGCCTCGTGAGCTCGCAAATCAACAAGCACAATGGTCGGAAATACTTTTGCGATTGGTAAGTACCTATAGTTTTTTAAATAATATGTAATATTTTGTGTATAAAAAATTTATAATATTTGCGTTTATTTTTTGCAGATGCTTACATTACTTCAGCTCCAACGAGAAATTGGAAGCCCACACCGTCGACTGTCAGGAGATGAATGACTGCGCGATCAAGTTACCGAGCGATAACGACAAGTGGTTGGCCTTTAAGAATCACAACAAAAAAGAACGAGTTCCGTTTATCGTATACGCCGACCTGGAATGTACCCTGGAGAAGATGGAAGCGGATCCGGAAACGTCCAGGTACACATATCAACATCATCGTGTGTTTAGCATAGGGTACTACGTGCGTTGCTCGTACGACGAGTCGTTATCTATGTATCGGTTTCGTCGCAATAAGGATTGCGTCGCGTGGTTTGCCGAGGAGCTAAGACGTTTAGCTCACGACGTAAAGACCATTTTGTCCACTAATGTACCCATGGCAGATTTCACGCGAAACGAGTGGGAAAAGTTTAACAGCGCAACGCACTGTCACGTGTGCGAAAAACCGTTCGAGCCAGACGACGTGCGAGTACGCGACCATTGTCACCTGACCGGCCGATACAGAGGTCCGGCGCATTCTAATTGTAACTTAAATTATAAAGATTCGCATTGTATTCCGATAGTTTTTCATAATTTATCGGGCTATGACGCACATTTTATTATAACTGAAATAGCAACAGCTTACGAAGGACATGTAGACTTACTCCCAATTACAAAAGAAAAATATATTTCGTTTACAAAACACGTTCAAAGCACCGAAGATAAAGATAAGAAAACGTGCGTCAAATTGCGATTTATCGATTCATACAAGTTTCTCACCGCTAGTCTCGACAAATTGGCATCTTATCTCAGCAAGGATAAACTGCGAATATTGCAACGCGAATTTTGTAAGTTATCCGCAGAAAATTTTGATTTGCTGACACGAAAAGGCGTATTTCCCTATGAATACATTGACAGCGTCGAAAAATTGGAGGACTTGTGTTTACCACCGCGCGACTCGTTTTACAGTTCATTGACAGGTGACACCGTATCCGAGAGCGATTACGCGCACGCCGCCGACGTCTGGCAGCGGTTCTCTATTCAAACGCTCGGTGATTACAACGATTTATATCTCAAGACCGATGTCTTGCTGTTGGCCGATATCTTTGAAAATTTTTGCGTCGCGAGTTATGGACTCGATCCCGCGTATTATTATACTCTTCCGGGTTTTACGTGGGATGCCATGTTAAAGCATACACACATCAATTTCGAATTGCTCACCGACATTGACATGATCATGTTTATCGAACGCGGTATACGCGGCGGTTTGAGTCAATGTTCAAACAGATACGCGCTGACCAACAACAAGTACATGCAGTCGTACGATCCATCGAAACCGTCGTCGTACCTGATGTATTTTGATGTAAATAACTTATACGGCTGGGCAATGTGTCAACCATTGCCATATGCAGATTTTAAATGGGTCGACGACGTAACCGATTTTAATGTTATGGATGTCGCGTTAGATTTCTCGATAGGCTACATACTTGAAGTCGACTTGGAGTATCCACAACACCTTCACGACGCGCACACTGACTTACCGTTCTGTCCGACGCGCGATAAACCACCCGGTAAGCTGCAGGACAAGCTCCTCGCAACATTATACGATAAGAAACGATATGTAATACATTATCGCAACCTGCAGCAGTGTACTCGTCACGTTCTCCGTATATCAAAGATTCACCGCATACTGAAATTCGCGCAATCTCCATGGCTTTGCGATTATATAAAACTTAATACGAAATTTAGGACATTGGCCAAGAATGATTTCGAAAAAATTTATACAATTTGATGAACAATGCCGTGTTTGGTAAAACCATGGAGAATGTGCGCAATCACGTTGACGTACGACTCGTGACTCATTGGGAGGGTAGATACGGCGCGGAGGCAATGATAGCAAAACCAAATTTTCATAGCCGAAGCGTCTTTTCGGAGAATCTTGTAGCAATAGAAATGCGAAAGCTCAAGGTGAAGTTCGACAAACCAATCTACGTGGGTATGTGCATCCTCGATATATCCAAGATATGTTTGTACGAATTTCATCACGAGTACGTGTTACCGCTGTATCGCGATAAGTGTAAAGTCACGTACACCGATACGGACAGTCTCATTTATCACATCGAGTGCGACGATGTATACGATACCATGAAGCGCCATATTCATAGATTTGACACTAGCAAATACGCGATCGATAATACATACAGTATCCCACTCGCCAATAAAAAAGTACCGGGCTTAATGAAAGACGAAAACAGCGGTGCGATAATGACCGAATTCGTCGGGCTTAGGGCAAAGATGTATGCCTTGCGAGTAGATGGTAAAAAAGATACGAAAAAGGCTAAAGGTGTTAAGAGTAACGTCGTAGCCAGGTCGATAACGTTCGACGACTACACGCGGTGTCTGCGCGACGAAATTGAAATGTCGCGACAGCAGGCTTGCATAAGATCCAAACTACACGAGGTATACACCATATCCGAAACGAAAATAGCTCTAAGTCCGTACGACGATAAGCGCTACATTATACCCGGTTCTACCGAAACGCTGCCGTGGGGACATTATAAAATACTATTGTAAATATATTGTAAATACATTTAGAAAAATAAATGACACATTTGTATGTATAATATGTTTTTATACTGTAATAAATTTTTACAATACATTATTCTTGTGTATCCATGAATTGTGTGAATTATCAAATCCTAACCACTTTACATAAACCTCATCCCCTTTTTTGCGCAAAACTTTTTCAACGAGATACACGTCGGGATTAGCAACGCGATGTAACTCGTATTCGTAGAAGCCGCCGGCGATGTGTTTTCCGCAGGAATCTTCCAACAGATACGTCACGGGATTAGTTTTCTGCACTTTGACGATTCTAAACACCTCCGTGGTCCAATTTGGCGTGTATCCTTTCTCGAAGATTGTCTTGAATTTACTCACGCGTACCGAGTCGCCCACTTTGAATCGCGCGGGAGCAGCGATCTTTACGTGGCTGTACACCGTTGCTAGGAGCTTGTCGGCGATCGCGGGGGTAACATCGATTGGTCGCATGCCGATAGTTCGATGCTTTCGCGCGTTGTAATCCGATACGAGACCCGGCAGCGAGTCGATCCATTTGTAATTTCCATTGCGCGTAAACATTTTCCACATGTCGTTCTTGAGCGTGCGATTGAATCGTTCGACGACCGATGCCTTCATTACGGAATAGGTCGAATAGTGATTGATATTATGTTTCTTCAAGAGTTTCTGCACGTTTGCGTTGTAAAATTCTTTTCCCTTGTCAGTCTGCAAATTTTTCGGGCATCTTCCGCCGTCTCGAATTAGTTTCGCCATCGCCGCAGTATCCTCGGTTCCGCTCTTGGCCTTGAGCAGTATGGCCCATGCGTGTTTGCTCAGCACGTCGATAACGGTGAGTATGTAGTGGTAGCCTCTGTTGAATCGCGTGTATGGACGCATCTCGACCACATCCGCCTGCCACAGATCATCGTATCCCTGCACTATGACGCGTCTTCGAGAAAAATTTCTTCTGGCAGGAGCGTGTAATTCTTCTACCAAACTCCGTTTCTCGACGATGACGCGCAACTGACGCAGATATCAGATGTACGTTCTTATCTATTTGCGATGATTCGCAATTACATCTTGAATCATCTTTTGAAGTTCGTTTAGGGTAATTTGCACGTTACTCTGAAATGTGGCCATCTTTCTCTCGATTTCATCCTGTCGATCTTTCAAAATTTGCACGCTCTGCTGCACGTAACGTTTACTGGCTGCATCGCCATCATCTACAGGCGGCGCTATCCGTCGAATCTTGCGCGTTTTTGCGTCAAAGTCAGTAGCTATCAAACAGCTATCTGTATAACTAATTATACAGATAGCTGTTTGATAGCTGTTTTTAGCTGTTCAATAGCTGTTTGATAGCTGTTTTTAGCTGTTTCATAGCGGTTCAATAGCTGTTTAAAAGCTGTTTGATAGTTGTTTTTAGCTGTTTTTAGCTGTTTCATAGCGGTTCAATAGCTGTTTAATAGCTGTTTGATAGTGTTTTTTAGCTGTTTTTTTTAGCTGTTCCATAGCGGTTCAATAGCTGTTTAATAGCTGTTTGATAGTTGTTTTTAGCTGTTTTTTTAGCTGTTTCATAGCGGTTCAATAGCTGTTTAATAGCTGTTTTATAGCTGTTTTTAGCTGTTTTTAGCTGTTTCATTGCGGTTCAATAGCTGTTTGATAGCTGTTTAATAGCAGTTATACAGATAGTTGTTTTAGTTGTTTGATAGCTGTTCAAGAGCTGTTTGATAGCTGTTTCATAGCGGATTGGTCGCCACTGACTTTGACGCAAAAACGCGCAAGATTTGACGGATAGCGCCGCCTGTAGATGATGGCGATGCAACCAATAAACGTTACGTGCAGCAGAACGTGCAAATTTTGAAAGATCGACAGGATGAAATCGAGAGAAAGATGGCCACATTTCAGAGTAACGTGCAAATTACCCTAAACGAACTTCAAAAGATGATTCAAGATGTAATTGCGAATCATCGCAAATAGATAAGAACGTACATCTGATATCTGCGTCAGTTGCGCGTCATCGTCGAGAAACGGAGGTTGGTAGAAGAATTACACGCTCCTGCGAGAAGAAATTTTTCTCGAAGACGCGTCATAGTGCAGGGATACGATGATCTGTGGCAGGCGGATGTGGTCGAGATGCGTCCATACACGCGATTCAACAGAGGCTACCACTACATACTCACCGTTATCGACGTGCTGAGCAAACACGCATGGGCCATACCGCTCAAGGCCAAGAGCGGAACCGAGGTTACTGCGGCGATGGCGAAAATAATTCGAGACGGCGGAAGATGCCCGAAAAATTTGCAGACTGACAAGGGAAAGAATTTTACAACGCAAACGTGCAGAAACTCTTGAAGAAACATAATATTAATCACTATTCGACCTATTCCGTAATGAAGGCATCGGTCGTCGAACGATTCAATCGCACGGTCAAGAACGACATGTGGAAAATGTTTACGCGCAATGGAAATTACAAATGGATCGACTCGCTGCCGGGTCTCGTATCGGATTACAACGCGCGAAAGCATCGAACTATCGGCATGCGACCAATCGATGTTACCCCCGCGATCGCCGACAAGCTCCTAGCAACAGTGTACAGTCACGTCAAGATCGCTGCTCCCGCACGATTCAAAGTAGGCAACTCGGTACGCGTAAGTAAATTCAAGACAATCTTCGAGAAAGGATACACGCCAAATTGGACCACGGAGGTGTTTAGAATCGTCAAAGTGCAGAAAACTAATCCCGTGACGTATCTGTTGGAAGATTCCTGCGGAAAACCCATCGCCGGCGGCTTCTACGAATACGAGTTACATCGCGTTGCTAATCCCGACGTGTATCTCGTTGAAAAAGTTTTGCGCAAAAGGGGGGATGAGGTTTATGTAAAGTGGTTAGGATTTGATAATTCACACAATTCATGGATACACAAGAATAATGTATTGTAAAAATTTATTACAATATAAAAACATATTATACATACAAATGTGTCATTTATTTTCCTAAATGTATTTACAATATATTTACAATGGTATTTTATAATGTCCCCATGGCAGCGTTTCGGTAGAACCGGGCATAATGTAGCGCTTATCGTCGTACGGACTTAGAGCTATTTTCGTTTCGGATATGGTGTATACCTCGTGTAGTTTGGATCTTATGCAAGCCTGCTGTCGCGTCATGTCAATTTTGTCGCGCAAACACCGCGTGTAATCGTCGAACGTTATCGACCTGGCTACGACGTTACTCTTAACACTTTTAGCCTTTTTCGTATCTTTCTTACCGTCTACTCGAAAAGCGTACATCTTTGCTCTAAGCCCGACGAATGCGATCATTATCGCACCGTTATTTTCATCTTTCATTAAGCCCGGTACTTTTTTATTGGCGAGTGGGATACTGTACGCATTATTGATTGCATAATCGCTAGTGTCAAATCTATTAATGTGGCGCTTCATGGTATCGTATACATCGTCGCACTCGATGTGGTAAATGAGATTGTCCGTATCGGTGTATGTGACTTTACACTTATCGCGATACAACGGTAACATGTACTCGTGATGAAATTCGTACAAACATGTCTTGGATATATCGAGGATGCACATACCCACGTAGATTGGTTTGTCGAACTTCACCTCGAGTTTTCGCATTTCTATTGCTACTAGATTCTCCGAAAAGACGCTTCGGCTATGAAAATTTGGTTTTGCTATCATTGCCTCCGCGCCGTATCTACCCTCCCAATGAGTCACGAGTCGCACGTCAACGTGATTGCGCACATTCTCCATGGTTTTACCAAACACAGCATTGTTCATCAATTTGTATAAATTTTTCTCGAAATCATTTTTGGCCAATGTCCTAAATTTCGTATTAAGTTCTATATAATCGCGAAGCCATGGAGATTGCGCGAATTTCAGTATGCGGTGAATCTTTGATATACGGAGACCGTGACGAGTACACTGCTGTAGGTTGCGATAATGTATGACATAGCGTTTCTTATCGTATAATGTTGCGAGGAGCTTGTCCTGCCGTTTGCCGGGTGGTTTATCGCGCGTCGGACAGAACAGTAGGTCAGTGTGCGCTTCGTGAAGGTGTTGTGGATACTCCAAGTCGACTTCAAGTATGTAGCCTATCGTGGAATCCAACGCGACATCCATAACATTAAAATCGGTTACGTCGTCGACCCATTTAAAATCTGCATATGGCAATGGTTGGCACATTGCCCAGCCGTATAAGTTATTTACGTCAAAATACATCAGGTACGACGACGGTTTCGATGGATCGTATGACTGCATGTACTTGTTGTTGGCCAGCGCGTATCTGTTTGAACATTGACTCAAACCGCCGCGTATACCGCGTTCGATAAACATGACCATGTCAATGTCGGTAAACAGTTCGAAATTGATACGCGTATGCTTCAACATAGCATCCCATGTAAAACCCGGTAGAGTATAATAATACGCGGGATCGAGTCCATAACTCGCGACGCAACTATCGCGAAAATTTTCAAAGATATCGGCCAACAGCAAGACATCAGTTTTGAGATATAAATCGCTGTAATCACCGAGCGTTCGAATGGAGAACCGCTGCCAGACGTTGACGGCGTGCGCGTAATCGCTCTCGGATACGGTGTCACCTGTCAATGAACTGTAAAACGAGTCGCGCGGTGGTAAACACAAGTCCTCCAACTTTTCGACGCAGTCAATGTATTCATAGGGAAATACACCTTTTCGTGTCAGCAAATCAAAATTTTCTGCGGATATTTTACAAAATTCGCGTTGCAATATTCGCAGTTTATCCTTGCTGAGATAAGATGCCAATTTGTTAAGACTAGCGGTGAGAAACTTGTATGTATCGATAAATCGCAATTTGACGCAAGTTTTCTTATCTTTATCTTCGGTGCTTTGAACATTTTTTGTAAACGAAATATATTTTTCTTTTGTAATTGGGAGTAAGTCTACATGTCCTTCGTACGCTGTTGCTATTTCAGTTATAATAAAATGTGCATCGTATCCTGATAAATTATGAAACACTATGGGAATGCAATGCGAATCTTTATAATTTAAGTTACAATTAGAATTCGCGGGACCTCTGTATCGGCCGGTCAGGTGACAATGGTCGCGTACTCGCACGTCGTCTGGCTCGAACGGTTTTTCGCACACGTGACAGTGCGTTGCGCTGTTAAACTTTTCCCACTCGTCTCGTGTGAAATCTGCCATGGGTACATTAGTGGACAAGATAGTTTTGACGTCGTGAGCTAAACGTCTTAGCTCCTCGGCGAACCACGCAACGCAATCCTTATCGCGACGAAACCGATACATAGATAACGACTCGTCGTACGAGCAACGCACGTAGTACCCTATGCTAAACACGCGATGATGCTGATATGTGTTCCTGGACGTTTCCGGATCCGCTTCCATCTTCTCCAGGGTACATTTCAGGTCGGCGTATACGATAAACGGAACTCGTTCCTTCCTGCTGTGATTTTTAAAGGCCAGCCACTTGTCGTTATCGCTCGGTAACTTGATCGCGCAGTCATTCATCTCCCGACAGTCGACGGTGTGGGCTTCCAATTTCTCGTTAAAGCTGAAGTAGTGCAAGCATCTGCAAAAATAAACGCAAATATTATAATTTTTTTATACACAAAATATTCTATATATTATTAAAAGAACTATAGGTACTTACCGATCGCAAAAGTATTTCTGACCATGGTGCTTGTTGATTTGCGAACTCACGAGGCGGGATAGGTTCTTGATCCACGCAAAATGTCCCACGTTGTCGTCATGCATGTACAGCAGATTTACGTGTCTGTCCATCTTACGATCAGTAACCCGTATTGGTAGGATAGCAAGTTCCTTGTTTTTTTTTATGCTGTAGACATTGATGGAGATGTCGTTGTGATTTTCAAATTTTTTAATTTGATTCAACGTCATTGGAAACTCAATGTCCGTAAGATTTAGCACCGATGTGTAATGTGGATACGACGATTTCCGTTCTGCATTTCTTTGGGTTGGATGCAGAGCAGCCACCACGAACCATGCGAAACATGCATTGCCCAATGATCGTACGTTTATCACCGTTTTCTTCTTTTTAATTTCTCGCGGTATTTCCACAAAACATACCGCGTGCAATGGATTATATTTGTTCACATTTACCGTTAAATTGAGTATACGCGACAACGCCCATCCGCTATCACGTTCCTGGAATTCCTCCAGTTTTGCTAAGGTAGGCTCGATGACGTGTCGCTTGTACCACTCACACAGATTGGACTCACGAAAGAGTTCATAGTTTCTCGTTGCAATACTTTTATTCGCGCGTTTGTCTCCCGCAACAAATTCACCATTAAACATTGTGTTAATTTTTACATTGCCATGTCGTTGCATGACGTTCCGCACACGATTAAGTACAATGTCTCCCGCATCTTTGAGAAATTGATGAGGTTCGATGTGTTTGGAATTTATTACCGCACCTGTCAATATACGAATTTTAAAAGCCGTATCTATCTCGCGCCATCTGAGTCCTGTCTCACTCGCACTGTATCCAGCACCCACATGCACGAAACGTTGACGTACCGAGTCTTTCAAACCTTCGAGTCGCGCGATACAAGCAACCAACGACTGTTTGAGACCGATCGATGACTGATCGATCGATAATCGTGGCCGTTTAATTCGGCTTTGTTCTTCTAACGATTCGATAAACTCGTCGCATCGTTGCTCCCATGCGGCAAAGTCTTCCCTCGAATTTAACAGGGTGGATTGCTCCAACAACACTTGCTCCATGTTATTGCACGATCCTCTTGCTAACGCCATTTGTTACACTCACGACTTCCAGTTCTCGACTATTGAGCGCATCCCCCAGATTCGTTATTTTATATTCTACTAATGATGCATCGTTTGCTTATCATACCTAATTTTATCTCAGCAGCCGTACGTCGGTGCTATTTGCAAAATTTGTAGTTTTGCACGTGTTCAATGAAATCGTCGCGAGACACGTATGTTCTTCAAAACAATAACGCTTTATTGACTTATTGCAGTTTTGCACGTGTTCGATAAAATCATCGCAAGACATGTCGCGACATGTTCTTCAAAACAATAACGTTCCATTGACTTATGCGAAATTGCAAAATTTGCAGTTTTGCACGTGTTCGATAAAATCATCGCAAGACACGTATGCTTTTGAAAAGAAATCATATTTGATGCCCGATGAGGTGATCTCATCACGAATGTTCTTGACAAAGATATTACATTTAACGTATATGTGGATTGTGGTGGTCACCATGCAGCCGTACAAAAGCGCTATTTTTGCTAGATTTGCAGTTTTGGGTATGTATAAATGGTCTACGAGGATTCTAGAGCGCAGTCAAGAGTTCGATACGGTTCGAGTACGTCGCAAACAGCCTCCAGATACGATGAACACTCGAGGTGCGAACTACTACGTTCCGATCCCGGATGAAGCGTGCGAGAAACAGCACAATGAGTAAGTACCGCTAATTTTTGTATATACTTGTGCAAAAAGCTTTTATAAACGTAATTGTTTTTTTCCAGTTTTGGTAAACCTCGCTACACGCCACGTATTTTGGGAAGAAGATTTGCCTTGACATCGACAGCATTTTTGGATGTTGGAATCAACGCGGGACCTATGTCCTCTGTGGATATACTTATTGGCGATAACCGAGGCAATCGGATAATTCTGCCACATGCAACGTGGGTGACATTCATCGAAAAATGTGCAGATATACAGCGACTCGTGCAGTCATCGGCACCATCATCGCTAACGTTTCGAGATCTGAAGCTTGTTAAAATACGTGACGCAGATATTGTAAAATTGACGTCGTGCGGCACCAGCTTGTACATGAAACCGTCAACCGTACTCTTTCTGTTCGAACCAGAACATTGCGTCGTGAATGTGTATTTTCAACTATGTCAAAATGTTCATGGCGTAAGTAAAAAATTCAAACAATTTGTAACAATTTTACGGCGAAAATGTATTATTGACAAATGTGATGCGACCAATATCTTGCGTGAAGTTTATGATAAAAATTCGATTATTGATTGTGAACTGTTGGCGTATGCTGCTGATACTATTGTGTATAATGCGCTACATGATAAATAAATACATATAATATGGTTAAAAAGTTTTAATTATTTTTCCTTCTGTCTATCGTTCCCTTGTCCACCGTCAACGGTTTAAAATTATAACTCTTGATAAGAATGCGCGTGCCGGAGTCGGACGCGCGAACGGCGGCCGGGGGCCGGGAGGGACCGCGCGCGAACGAAAAGACGCGCGCGACCGGGAGACGGGGGCAAGGGAGAGATAACGCGAGCGGGAGCGTGTGACGTCACGCGGACCGGCGCGGCCGTTGCACGCGAACGCTTCGTGGCGCGGCGAAAACGCGGTCGCCCCGCGGCGCCGGAAAACGCGGACCCCCTCGCCCCGCGGCGCCGGAAAACGCGGATCCCCTCGCTCCACGGCGCCGTAAAACGCGGTTCCCCCTTGCCCCGCGGCGTCCAAAAAACGCGATTCCCCTCTCCTCCCCGCGGCGCTCGAAAAACGTGGCCCCTTTCGCGATTTTCTCCGCTTGCGGTCTTCCTCTCCCGCTCGCGGTTTCCCTCCGCCCGCGGTTCCTTTCCCTGCCCGCGGTTCCCCCCCGCCTCTTACCCCCCCTGAGATCCCCGGCCTAGAACAAACGTAGCTTACCTACTTACTTCAAATACATTATTTAAAGAAATGTATATCTTTAAAATTTAAAATATAAAACATAAAATAATATTTAAAATTTGTATCTGTTTTTCGTTATTTCGACGATTCTATTCTCTTTAGATAAACTAGTAGTAGTGATGCTTAAATAGGGCAAATAAATTATAAAAATAGTAAAAAAGATTATATACAATTCATATAAAACATTATAATTTAAATAAATTTAAAAACGCTTAAGATATAATATTATTTATACATTAAATAAATTTAAATGTAATGGAGAATGAATGAGATCACCCGAGTTGGAGCGAGAAAAACCGCGCAAACGGGGGAGAGAGACCGCGCAAACGAGAAAACGCGCGCGAACGGGGGCCGGGAGCAAACGAGAACGCGCGAGAGAAAAAACCGCGCGAACGAGAAGACGCGCGCGACGGGGGAAGGGGGAAACATCTACGAGGGAGAGATAACGCGAGCTGGAGCGTGTGACGTCACGCGGACTGGCGCGGCCGTTGCACGCGGACTCCGCGGCGCGGCGAAAACGCGGTTGCCCCGCGAGCTTTTCTCCCGCGGCGCTGGAAAACGCAAACCCCTCCCCGCCCCGCGGCGCCAAAAAACCCGGTCAGCCTCCCCCGCGACGCCGGAAAACGCGGTCATCCTTCCCCGCCCCGCGGCGCCCGAAAAACGCGGTTCCCTCCTCCCCTTCCCCGCGGCGCCCGAAAAACGCGGTTTCCTCTTTTCCCTCCCCGCGGCGTTCGAAAAACGCGGTTCCCCCTCCCCTTCCCGCAACGCTCAAAAAACGCGGTTCTCCTTTCCTCCCCGCGGCCCCCCGCCAACGGTTCCCCCCCCGCCTGCGGTTTTTTTCGCCCCTCACCCCCCCTCAGATCCCCGGAGTAGAATCGGCCTATCTTACCGACTAACATATCTAATATATTATAACTATATTGTGTATAAAAATTTTAGAGACGATTTGGCGGAAGGTACGATTCCAACGTATTTCTACATAGGGACGCTCCTGAGACACAGCGTCACGCGCGCGATTGGCAGCTCGGCCGGCGAGCCGCGAGCGGTAGTGGTGGGATAGGAGGCGTCGCCTCGAGAATTGGCCCGAAAAGAGCATCTAATTCCAAGCTCTGGTATAAAGGGATTAGGACAAAACTTTTTTTTGCTCCTACATATGATTTATTAGCACTACCACACAAAAAAAGGAAAGTTGTCTGTCCGGAATATCCTACTAGGCTATCTTTATGCCTTTTGTTGCGCCGAACACGAATCCGTTATCAGATCAATCTCATCAGATCGGGATTTTGAATAAATCACAAAAATGACTAAAATTGACATCATATCCTGTTATGTTTTTTAAAATTTTATATGGCCTCTATTAATGGAGTGACAAGGTTCTTTCCCATATAAAAATTGTTGTATACGATTAGGAGTATAATTAAGAATTTTTGTTGATGTGATTAATAATTTATTTATAATTGTTTATAACAATTATTCTTGAAATATGGTAATAAAGTAATTATTATTTTAGCGTGATAATGTTTTCAGGGATAAAAGGTTATATTTTTATAGGTAATTAGGTTTTAATCAATTTATTTATATTTTATTTTAATTTTTTTAGTTTATTCTTACGGGACATACATTTATTTTTATTAGATTCGCGTGTCAAACTAAATTTATATTGCATAAAGGATCTCATAAAGTCTGTATTAGCAACAAATATCCTTTTACAATTAATTTTAGTGATTTTAGGAAATTTTAACAAGCGATTGTCCAAAGGTTCATAATGTGATTCATAAAAATGGGGCCTAAGCTTGAAAGGGTGCCCTTAGGTGGCCATTTTCTCTAGGCTAGTGCCTGCTGGTTTAAGAACGCGTATTTGCGTCAGCTGAGTGATTGTTGTGACACACATTATCGCATAAAGATTACAAGCAGAAAGGAAAGCACAAGGTGCAAGTAGAAACTTGCACATTGCTTCCTCATAGTTCTTAAGTGTGCAAGTAGAAATCTGCACATTGTTTACTTATAGTTCTTAAACTTTTATTTTATTTGATGCATAATTATTAGTATTTATTTATTTGTTTTGGCTTCCTCAAACAGGAAGAATTTTCCGGCAAGTGCTATAGAGTGTGTATTTTGCTTCCTCATAGAGGAAGCTTTGTTTTCGTGAATTTCATATATGAACCTTTGATTGCGCATAAAGTTGGGTCTAGTCAGTCAAATTTAAATAAATTATATATGAAATAGGGGTAGAAGAAACCAACAAAGAGATTGGTTTTTGAGTTTTTTCTGTCAATATCTTCAGATCGTTGTAAAACGTCGAAATATTGCCTTAAAAAATGTCCGTATGTGTGTATGTGTGTATGTACAGATTTAATGTCTGTGGTTGCTCTAACTTCCGCAAATATTGAGATATCGGGCTGTTTTTTTTTAATCGATAGAGTATCGTTCAAGGAAAGTTGGTATTGAGTTTGGCGATGATCGGTAAAGGGGTTCTTTTTTAAGGGGTAATTTTATTGCCTAAAACAATATTTCGACGTTTTACAACATTTTGGCAAAAAAACTAAAAAACCAATCTCTTCGTTGGTTTCTTCTACCCCTATTTCATATATAATTTTTTAAAATTTGGTTGATTAGAGCCAACTTTATACGCGATCAAAGGTCCATAATTTTGATCGCATAAAATTACCAAATTTACAGAAATTTCTATAACTACAGAACTAATCAATCAAATCTTAACGAATTATATATGAAATAGGGGTAGAATAGACTGAAGAATATAATAGAGTTAATAAAAATTGTTAATAATAAAGGGGTTACCGATTTCTGTTAAAAATCTTTTTAAAAAATTTTCAATTTTTTTAGAAATGTCCGTGGTTGCTCTAACTTCCGCAA
>JASTWP010000145.1:105000-218367 GCA_030770255.1 Temnothorax ravouxi
ACGTTTCCACAGCTTGGGGAAGAAACCTAGTCTGAGACAACTATTAAAAAATGATGTCATGAGATTGCCAATATGGGGCAAGGCCAAGGCAATGGCGTACAGTGGTAATTGATCACAACCCGAAGCTAGAGAAACAGAAGAGGAAACCATTAAGGAGTGTAGGTTGTCGTATGTTATTCGAAAAAATTCAAAAAGTGGTTTTTTAGGAACTATAGACAAAATAAGATCGGAAAATTGTGATTGTAAACAAGAAGGATGACGATTGGAGATGGAGGCATAATGGGCATTCAGAAGATCACGAGAAAAGAAGTTAAGTGGTGAAATGAGAGGTGATTCAATTAAACCGAGATTGGCAAGCTCTCGCCACATCTTAGAAGGATCTGAAATTGAACTCAATATCTCCATGTTAAAGTGCTCTCTGGCTCCTCTCAAGTCGAGCGTGAGTTCGTTCCTGAATAACCTATAGATATGCAAGTCAAGAATATTGCCAGATCTTCGCGCGATATTGTAAAGCCGGTTGCGATGCTTAATTCTGCATCAGTAAGCCAAGGCGCCGACGGACGGAACACGCGAAAAGTGCGGATAGAAGCGTGCAGGTCAAGGCTGGAAGTGATGTAATTGGTGATAATGCTCAGGAAGCCGTCAATGTCGGGCTCGCCGAGATTCTCGCGGCTAAAATCAGCAGGGAAAGATGAGGACAACATTGAGGTAAGAGTATCGATGAAGCGCTGCTCATCAAATTTCCTGTAGCTGCGTCGAACTAAGGTACGATTCTTGAGGGACGGAACCTCAAATGAATAGGTTAACTCAATGCGATCGTGACCATTAATGAAGGGAGCATCCGACTTGCGAAACGATGAGACTTTTCCCAAGCTGTCGACTATAAAAACATCCAGCCATGAGTCAGAAGAATGAGTATGAAAAGTCGATTGAGACTGAACAATATTAAGTGACAGCTGAGAAACTAAACTCGTAAGGTGATTGGATTCGTATGATGAAGTAAGGAGATTGCAATTTAGGTCACCCGTAATGATAATGTTCTTATAATTATGCATAAAAGTGGTAAGGGTGTCAACATACTTACTAAAGTTACTACCTCTCGGCCTACGATACATAGAAGTAAATAAGAGAGGCGCGCCTGTACTGCACTGAATGTCGAGAATGAGAAATTCGGACTCATTCGAGAAGGCAGAAGGCGATGACGCTAAAACTCGTGCACGCAACGATTCGTGAATGTAACAGGCCACCCCACCTCCCTCTCTGCCCTCTCTATTACGCGTAACAAATAATATCCAGGGATGCGCACTAAGTCATCTGAAATATGTGAGTGAAGCCAGGTCTCGGAAATTGAAATAACATAAAAAAAATTAGACGCTAGGAAGGCCTGGACTGACTCAAGATGGGCAGGAAGGGAGCTGGCGTTGAAGCAAGCAACCTTGATGTGATCACAGAAAGCAGGAGGAACGACATCCGCTACAGCGGGTCATTGAAGCCCGGCCAGATCTGCCTCAGAGGCTATCAAAATCGGAGGCAGACCATTGTCCTTACGGACAAAAATTCGTCCGTCTCTACTCCAGACATGCTTGAATGACAACTGCTTTGCCCTGGCCCGCGCCTGACGCAATAATTTATAAGTGAGGGTCGAAAGCAACTCATTTACGTATATATTGCCGGGAATATCAGTCGAGAAAACATCACTTAAAGTTAGACGGCGCTTGCCACGCATTATTTTGATAATGTGATCCCGAATCTCACCAGACTTGAGCGCGACAATAACCGATTTTCTGTGACCAGCAGCATCGGCCTGAACGGAGGCTGAACCGGACCCCGACGCAGCATCACGCACCACAGGCGCATCACGCCCGATAACATCACGGGTCTCCAGGACGTCAGAGACAAGCCGAGGCACTCCGAGTGCGCGAAAAACACTACTAACAAGTTCGCTAGATGCTACAGCGAAGGAACGAGGAATGCCCGAGATAATGATCTCGGACGTCCGGGGGACCCGCGGTGCAGAAGACAACTCGCAATTGACACTCTGGGAGCCCAGCAGACTCCCACTCTGAGCCTCCAACGCAGCGATCCTCTCGCCGTGACCCGCGACAGCTTTTAAGACGCCCGGTAATTGGTTCAATTTACGTGCGAAATCGGCATTCACAGCCTCCTGACACTTAATAAAAGCGGCAAACTTCTCATTCGACGTCTCGAACATGGCAGTGAACTTCTTGTCAAACTCGTCCAATCTGGCAAATTTTGAGTTTGATTCCTCGATCTTAGACAGAACCGACCGAAGCAGTTCGTCAGACTGCGAACACGAACCTGAAGGGGAAGCCATGCTCGAGAAGTCAAACGATCGCACACTCTTTTCAGTCTGCGGCGTAAGCGGAATATCGAGTGACTCTGCCAAAGCTTTACAGCAATAGTCCGCGTACCTTGTCACGGAGTAAGACCTGATGCAACCGGGATGAAAAAGTTTTTTGCACTCACACTCAACTGAAGTAGTCGCAATCGACTTCTTACACTTAATGCACGCGTGCTGCATAAGTAATCCGTAGAGCAGGTAAGGGAACCGAACCAAAAAAAAACAGTACAGCAGTCCAGAAGGTAATGGATGATAGTACGTTCGGAAGCCCTCGAATGGTAACCAATTGTAGTACGTCCCACGGCACACGAAAGGTAACTCATGCGCGAATTTAGGTGTGAAAGATAGGAAAGCGCAGAGATAAGCAGGAGCATGCGCAGCAAGAGTCACGTCAATCGCAGAGTGATGAAGCAAAAGTGAGGTTAGAATAAGCAACGACAATATACCTCGAGATATCCAGAAGAGCAGTTGCAAGGAAAGAAAGATACAATATCTATCTTGATAAGCAACAAAAGACCTGCTTAATCCTGGAACAAAACAGCCCGAAGGCAGCTTACGGCAGAGATAGAGTTCGCCGAACACAGAGCAAGAAAACAAGGCAACGTGCAGTACACTCACACACACACACACACACACACACAGAGAGAGAGAGAGAGAGGCCAATTCCTCTATAAAAAAGCCAAAAAAATACTAATAATTACTTCTACTTGCACACTTAGAACTATGAGAAAGCAATGTGCAAGCTTCTACTTGCACACTTAAAAACTATAAGGAAGCAATGTGCAGGTTTCTACTTGTTTTTTGTTACCGATGTTCTGGAAACCGATTTTTTAATTTTGCTTCCTCATAGAGGAAGCTTTGTTTTCGTGAATTTTATATATGAACCTTTGATTGCGCATAAAGTTGGGTCTAGTCAATCAAATTTAAATAAATTATATATAAAATAGGGGTAGAAGAAACCAACGAAGAGATTGGTTTTTAAGTTTTTTTTTGTTACCGATGTTCTGGAAACCAATTTTTTAATTTGTTTAATTTTTACGGGTCTCTCTCTCTCTCTCTGTCTTTCGCTGTCTCTCTCTGTTTCTCTCTCTCTCTTTTTCTCTCTCTCTCTCTCTAAAAAAATTAAAATTTTTTTTAAAAAGATTTTTAACAGAAATCGGTAACCCCTTTATTAATAACAATTTTTATTAATTCCATTATATTCTTCAGTCTATTCTACCACTATTTCATATATAATTCGTTAAGATTTGATTGATTAGTTCTGTGGTTATAGAAATTTCTGTAAATTTGGTAATTTTATGCGATCAAAATTATGGACTTTTGATCGCGTATAAAGTTGGCTCTAATCAACCAAATTTTAAAAAATTATATATGAAATAGGGGTAGAAGAAACCAACGAAGAGATTGGTTTTTTAATTTTTTCTGCCAAAATGTTGTAAAACGTTAAAACAACCTAACTTCCGAAGCGCGGATCTAGCTCGCGGGTGGTCAGGGTTCGGAGTAGGCACGGAGGAAGGCACGAGACTCGGGTCAAATTAATAGCGTAACAAAAGGTTTATTCAATTAAACGTATATATAGGTGTACATCGAGATAAGAAAAAGAATCGCGAACGTGTTAGTACAATAGGTGCAGTCGCGGTAACACAATGTAGACTAGAAATCGTGATGACAGGCGCTCGCGAGGCGTAGGTCGGCGCGCGAGACGGCGCGAAGCGCAAACGCGGCGCGGGGCGCGAAGCGCGGGCGACCGGAGTCGCGTCCGTCGGAACACGCTCGATGGAAGTAGAGAATGCCAGAGGCGCTCTTCCTCCTTTCGGACTGACTCTTGGATACGCGGGTGGTTGGAATAAGCCGGTCGTTCGTCGAGACGCACTCGACGAAGACAGAGAATGCCAGCGGCGCTCTACCTTCTTTTCGAATCGACTCAAGAGAATAGGGAGAACTGGTCGTTTGTTGAGACGCACTCGGCGAAGACAGAGAATGCCAAAAGCGCTCTACCTTCTTTCGGACTAGTTCGGTGCGGGATTCAGGATCGGAGTAGTCGGTGAGACGGATAATCAGGAATCGCAATTAGCGTTAACGACGCTCGCGTTATATACCTGCGTTGCGGCGGTGTTACGCAGTGGTGGGGGTAGCGGCGGCAAGCGCGAGCGTTGGAGTGGTACGGCGGAACGGTGGGGATTACGGCGTCTCGACGCCGCGCCCGCCGTTCGATCGTCTTCGGTCGTCTTCGGCACCGCTCGGTGCTTTCAGACGATTGCCGCGGTAAGTCCGTTCGCGGACTTCTTGCCGCAAAATACGGTAGGCATATCGTGCCTATTTCTCCCCCTGCGGATGGTCGGCCGGGCGGCTTCGGCGAGGTGTTCGTGCCGGGACGATGCCCTTTCCGGGGGTGCATCGTTACATCACCCCCCTCCTTTGGAAAGCGCGAATTTGGCGCTCTAGGGTTGGTTCTCCGGCTTGACCCCTGGCTGGATCTCTCTTACGGAGCGTACGGTGCCGGTGGCGTTGAATCTTATGTGCCACCGTTTGCCTCGTGATCGCATCTTGTGCTGCCTGGAGACATGCGCATGGTAGTGCGGCACCCAGACAATGTGTCCGGGTTGCACTAGCACCGGGATCGGAGGCGGTGGCTTGGATCCCTCCGCTTGCAGAGGTCGGATGTCAGCTGGAGGTTGCGGCGGACGCGGCGTGGGAGGCCCTGCCGCGGCGGCTTCCGGCGGCCTGGTTGTCGGTCCGGTGGCTGGACCCGTTGACGCCGGTTTCGCCGGTGCTGGTACCGGTGCCGGGGGTGCGGTTGTCGGTCTGCCGGATGAGATCCTCATCGTCATATTCGTCTTCTCGACGCTGGTGATCTTCGGCGGTGGGCGCAGCCCTGACCGTGGCCTCGTCTGGCTTAGCGGGGGTGGCGGGGTGGTGAGCCACTCTAGCTTGCGCCGTTGTTGCTCGTCTGAGCGTTGTACCCTGCAGCCGACCGTTGGCACATTTTTGTGTGTCAGCGGTGCGATTGCGGGCTTAGCGGTGCTCTTGGCGATGGCGGCGGCGGCGGCGGAGCCCGTGGCGAAGAGCCTCGTCCACGTCGTCCCGAATCCTGGGCAGACCGGATCATATTCCACTGGCTCTGCCAGGATGGTTTCGATTTCGGCGAGAATATCGCGCTCCACTGGTGACTCGCTCTGGTTCGTCTCCATGGCTCGTCTGTCAGCTTTTCATCTACGATGTCGGTATTTATTTTTCATTTCGAGAGTGGGGCGATTATTTTTCGCTTAATTTTCGGTTTTCATCGTCGTCCTCCGAACTTGTTTCGTTGTTATTATTGTTTTCTGGATCCGTGCTGTAGTCAGTATTATCCTCGGTATCAGAGTCTCGCTCTCCTTCGTCATTGCCGCGGTCTACGTTGTTTGTACCGGCGTCGATTTCGGCGTCGTTTTCGCTCTCCACGTCTTCGGTCGCAGGGGAGGGGGCGGATTTTAAGTCCTGGATGTGGATATGTCGTATCCATTTGCCGTTTTTGTCACGCAGGTCGACTATTACGGGGGAAACGATTTTGCGCACCTCGAGGGGGCCTCGAAATTTTGGCGCGAGCTTTGCGTTAAACGCGGCGGCTTTATTGGAGAGTGGATATTCGCGTTTCCACACCCACTCTCCGATTTTTGGTTTCCATGCCCGTCTTCGCAGGTTGTAGTATTTCTGCTGGCGCTGGAACGCGTGGGCGAGGTGAATTCGGGCGAGTTCGAAAGCCTCCTCGAGGTGTCGGCGCGTTTCGTCCGGCGGGGGTGCGGCGGCGTTAGCCGGTATTGCGCTCTGGTTTAACGGAGATACCGGCTCGCGGCCGTATATCAGGTATGCCGGGGTATAGCCGGTCGCCTCGTGCCGCGCCGTATTGTATGCGAACTGTAATTCGGGAATCCGTGCGTCCCAGTTTCGGTGATTTTTGTCCACGTATTGAGATATCATAGTTTTAACGACGCGGTTAGTTCGTTCCACGGGATTACAGTGCGGCGCGTGCACGGGCGTATAGGCGTGGCGTACGTGATGCGCGGCTAACATTTTTTCGAGTTTCGCCGATCGAAGTTGCGTTCCGTTGTCTGACAAAATGACGTCGGGGCACCCGTGGCGAAATAATATCGCTTCTGCGATGTTGGTGGTCACAGGCGGAGGCGGTGGCGCGACGGAGCGGGCGCATTTCTAGCCATTTCGAAAATCGATCTTGCATCGTTAATAACCACGTGTGCCCTCCTTTCGAACGCGGCAAAGGGCCTATCAGGTCGAGCGTTACTTGCTGCCAGGGGCGCGCGACGGCGGTTGCATGGAGGGTGCCCGCCGGTCGAGTTTGCGCGACTTTATACTTAAGACACGTGGGGCACTTTCGGACGTACCGCGCTATTTCTCGGAACATGCCAGGCCAATAGTATAACTGTGCAACGCGGGCGATTGTTTTGGCGATCCCGAGATGTCCGGCTGTCGGCGCGTCGTGGTTATGGTGGAGGATTTCGGATCGGCGGTCTTTCGCGACGCATTCCTTCCACTGGCTTTCGGCGGGGACTTCCTTGAAGTCGAGCTCGTGAAGTACATGTCGGAATAATTTCCCCCCCCCCCGAATGTCATAGTCCGGGTAATCTTGCGGGGCGTCCTGAACGGCGCGGAAGGTTCGGCGGTACCATGGGCAGCGGGGCGGAGCTGTGACCGCGGCGGCGGTGGGCTGGCGAGATAGCGCGTCCGCGACCCGGTTAAGGGCTCCCTTCCGGTAGCGAATTTCGAGGTCGTACTGTTGGAGCTCCGAATGCCCACCGGCCCAGCCTCCCGGTGGGTGCGTCGATTTTCTGCAACCACCGGAGCGACTGGTGGTCTGTGAGGACGGTGAACGGGTAACCCTCGAGGTAGTCTCGCATGCGGCGGATTCCCCATTATCACGGCTAGGCATTCGAGCTCGGTCGCGCTGTAGTTCCGTTCGGCCTGATTGAGCGTCCGGCTCGCGTACGCGATAACTCGCTCGCCCTCCGGGAAATTTTGCGTTAATACGGCCCCCACTCCGGTCGTGCTGGCGTCGGTTTGCAAGACAAAACGGCGCGTGAAATCCGGGCAGGCGAGAACCGGCGCGGTGGTCAGGGTTGTTTTTAGTTGCTCGAATGCGCTTTCTTCTTCGGGACCCCACGCCCACTGTGCGTGTTTACGTGTTAACGCGGTGAGGGGCGCAGCGACGGTCGCGAAGTCTTGTATAAAACGCCGGTACCAGGAGGCGACGCCTAAAAATTGTCGGATCTGCTTTACGGTTTGTGGCCGAGGCCACTGGGCGACGGCTTTGACTTTATCGGGGTCGGTGCGTATTCCCTCGCGATCGACGATGTGCCCTAAATATTTTAAGCGGTCCACGCAGAATCGGCATTTGGCCGGATTGAGTTTTAAATTCGCGGCGCGGAGCCGTCGGAAGACTTCCCGTAAGATTCGGAGGTGTTCGTCAAATGTTTCGCTAATTATTATGATGTCGTCTAGGTAAACAAATACGTGAGGCTCTAATTCGGGTCCGAGCACGGTGTCGAGGAGCCGTTGGAACGTGGCGGGGGCGGAGTGCAGGCCGAATGGCATTACCCTGAACTGAAAGAGCCCTTTCCCGGGTACGGTGAACGCGGTGATGGGTCGGCTTGACGGCGTGAGCGGAACTTGCCAGTAGCCGCTTTTCAGATCGAGCGTCGTAAGATATTTCGCGCCGCGCAGTTTATCGAGGGTGGCGGTGATCTGAGGTAATGGGTACGCGTCAGGTTCGGTCGCGTCGTTGACCTTCCGGAAATCTATGCAAAATCGGTGGCTGCCGTCTTTTTTTCTGACTACGACTACGGGAGAGCTCCAGGCGCTGTGTGAGCGTTCGATTACTCCGTCTTGCTCCATTTTCTCGACTTCGTTGTCGATAATGGCTTGCATGGCCGGGTTACGAGGCCGGTACCTTTGTTTTATCGGACTAGCGTTCGGTTTTAAGCGAATGTCGTGTGCCGTTCGGTCGGTGGGCCCGCGGAGAGTTTCGAAGAGCGGTAACTCTTGTTCGAGGAACTCTCGTAATCGTATTTCCTCGTCCGGCGTGCGCGGTGCTATCCCCTCGGTCGCGGCCGTCCCTGGGGTCGTCCGCGGGGTCGTCGAGCCGGATGGTGCCGGTACCGCGAGGCCGATTTTCGCCCAGAAATCTACTCCGAGGAGCAACGCGTTCGCCAGGTTCGGCATGATCGAAAAATCATGCCAAATCGTGCGCCTCGTGGTCTGGATTGGTATACGGACGCGGCCGGGGAGGGTGATGCGGTGGCCGTTGGCCAGTTGCACCTCCTCTTCGTCGGGTACGATCGCGAAGCCGAGGTTTTGTGCGAGTCGTGCAGTTTCTTCGTTCACGAACGATATTTCGGATCCGGTATCGAGTAGCGCTAACAGTGGTCTATCGTTTATTCGAATGTTTAGGTGTGGCCGGGGAGAGAATTTTACGTCGAGGACCGGGGGGTGGCCGGGTTTTCCGCGGTCCCGGTAGCGTTTCCCGGCGGGGGATGGCAGTCCTTCGTAAGGACTCCATCCTTGCCGCATTGAGAGCAGAATTTCTGTGCGGAACGACGGCAATCGAAACGGGTGTGTCCCCGCTGTTTACATCTCCAGCAACATTCTCTCCGGTTATACGCGGCGGCGGTAATCGGTGTTTCGGTGTTAATTTTCGCGGGGGTGCGCTTTTTCCGGTTCTGCTGTACTCTTTCATACTCGCTGGCTCGTTGCTGGAGGTCGCGAGGGCTATTGACATCGCTTCGCCAGATGCGGTTTTGATAATCCGGGTGCAAATTCTCATATAATTGCTCGACCTGTTCTTCGGTGGAGTATCCCCCCGCCCGGCGCATGAGCGTAAGTAGGTGTGTCGCGTACTTCATGTATGTTTCCCCGTCCTTCTGCGTACGATCGCGGATTTCGTTAACGAGTTGTAATCGGTATCAGCGGGGTAAAAACGTTTCTCTAAAATCCGCGACAAAGTCATGCCAATCAAACCATCCGTCGCGGTTGTTGCGGTACCAGAGAAGCGCATCTCCTTTTAGGAGTTCGGGTAGTCCGCGGAGCCAATGGTCGTCCGAGAATTCGTACGCGGCGCGGAGTTCGTCGATACGTTCGAGGAATGCCCAGGGATCTTTGCTTTCGAAATGCAGTCCCCATTTTCGCATTTGGTCTATGATCTGAGTGGTGGGGGGCGCGTGGGGCGTCGGATGGTTGGCCGGAATCATGGTCGCGGGGGTTGTCGCGGCGGGTACGGTCAGCGTCAGGGTCGGCGGGGGGTCGTTTTCGGTCGCGGTTTTTTGGAACATCTCAGGGTTAGCGTCGATAAATTGGTTTAATCGGCCGCGGAGGTCTTCGACCGTGCCTTCGGTATTGAGGCCGAGGGTCTGGAGTTCGGTTATTAGCTCGGCTTTGGAGAGTCGGTAATAATACGCCTTCATTTTTCCCGCGTCTGGTGCCTGAGCCTTTCGGACTGGTCCCTGTTCGGGCGCCATAAAACAACCTAACTTCCGAAGCGCGGGTCTAGCTCGCGGGTGGTCAGGGTTCGGAGTAGGCACGGAGGAAGGCACGAGACTCGGGTCAAATTAATAGCGTAACAAAAGGTTTATTCAATTAAACGTATATATAGGTGTACATCGAGATAAGAAAAAGAATCGCGAACGTGTTAGTACAATAGGTGCGGTCGCGGTAACACAATGTAGACTAGAAATCGTGACGACAGGCGCTCGCGAGGCGTAGGTCGGCGCGCGAGACGGCGCGAAGCGCAAACGCGGCGCGGGGCGCGAAACGCGGGCGACCGGAGTCGCGTCCGTCGGAACACGCTCGATGGAGGTAGAGAATGCCAGAGGCGCTCTTCCTCCTTTCAGATTGACTCTTGGATACGCGGGTGGTTGGAATAAGCCGGTCGTTTGTCGAGACGCACTCGACGAAGACAGAGAATGCCAGCGGCGCTCTACCTTCTTTTCGGATCGACTCAGAGAGAATAGGGAGAACTGGTCGTTTGTCGAGACGCACTCGGCGAAGACAGAGAATGCCAAAAGCGCTCTACCTTCTTTCGGACTAGTTCGGTGCGGGATTCAGGATTGGAGTAGTCGGTGAGACGGATAATCAGGAATCGCAATTAGCGTTAACGACGCTCGCGTTATATACCTGCGTTGCGGCGGTGTTACGCAGTGGTGGGGGTAGCGGCGGCAAGCGCGAGCGTTGGAGTGGTACGGCGGAACGGTGGGGATTACGGCGTCTCGACGCCGCGCCCGCCGTTCGATCGTCTTCGGTCGTCTTCGGCACCGCTCGGTGCTTTCAGACGATTGCCGCGGTAATTCCGTTCGCGGACTTCTTGCCGCAAAATACGGTAGGCATATCGTGCCTATTTCTCCCCCTGCGGATGGTCGGCCGGGCGGCTTCGGCGAGGTGTTTGTGCCGGGACGATGCCCTCTTCCGGGGGTGCATCGTTACAACGTCGAAATATTGTTTTAGGCAATAAAATTACCCCTTAAAAAAGAACCCCTTTACCGATCATCGCCAAACTCAATACCAACCTTCCTTGAACAATACTCTATCGATTAAAAAAAAAAACAGCCCGATATCTCAATATTTGCGGAAGTTAGAGCAACCACAGACATTAAATCTGTACATATCAGGTATGTAAATATGAAACCGGAATTTTTGTATAAAAAATACACATTTATTGTATGAAAATGATAAAAAATATTCTATTCGAAGTATTGCCCATCGCTAGTTATACATTTTTTCCATCTGTTTGGCAATTTGTGGATGCCACGCCAAAAAAACTGTTGCTCTTTTGAAGCAAACCAGTCATCGAGCCATTTTCGTACATTTTCGTAAGAAGTGAAGCGCTGCTTAGCAAGTGCGTGTTTCATCGATGCAAATAAGTAATAATCGGACGGAGCCAAGTCTGGTGAGTAAGCCGCATGCGAAAGTATTTCCCAACTAAACTCCTCAATCGTTTTTTTGACCAGTTTTGCTGTGTGTGATGGTGCATTATCATGAAGCAAAATCGCTTTGTGTTGCCTTTTTTGATATTCTGGTCGTTTTTCACGCAAAGCTTGATGCAAATCGATCATTTGTTGTCGATAGCGTTCAGTATTAACGGTTTCGCCAGGTTTTAGCAGCTCATAATAGATCACACTCTTCTGATCCCACCAAACGCAGAGCATTGTCTTCCGTCCATAGCGATTTGGCCTTGCAGTCGATGTCGATGGTTCGCCTGGAGTTACCCATGATTTTTTACGCTTAGGATTCTCAAAATATATCCATTTTTCATCGCCAGTCACAATTCGATGGAGAAATGACTTTTTTTTGTACCTGGCGAGCAGCATTTCGCAAGTGATTTTACCAATATCCACTTTTTATCGCGTCACAATTTGATGAAGAAATTACTTTTTTTTGTACCTGGCGAGCAGCATTTTGCAAGTGATTTTTCGGTTTTCCTGCTGTCTTTTATTCAGTTCATGTGGAACCCATTTTCCCATTTTCTGGATCTTTCCCATGGCTTTCAAACGTATGGCGACGGCTTCTCGTGTCACATTTAATTGATCAGCAAGTTGTTGTTGCGTTTGAGCGTCATCCTCATCCAACAATGCTTGCAATTCGCTGTCTTCAAATTTTTTCGGTGGTCTTCCACGTTCTTCGTTTCTCACGTCAAAATCGCCACGTTTGAATTTTTTAAACCACTCAAAGCACTGTGATTTACCAAGAGCATGTTTACCGTAAGCTTCGACAAGCATTCGATGCGATTCTGCAGCAGTTTTCTTCAAATGATAACAGAAAATCAATGCTGTCCGCAAATCGTAGCTTCCAGGCACAAAATTCGACATGTTCAACGCTATTACAAACTATGCTGTTGAATGAAACTTGTATTGTTGTAAGTTTAAATTCTTTGTCAGATGTCTCAACAAGGACATCTAGCGCCAATGACGTGCTACTGGTACTACATTGACAGCTACGGCTATCTATGGGCAAATTCCGGTTTCATATTTACAGACCTGATACACACATACGGACATTTTTTTTAAGGCGATATTTTGACGTTTTACAACGATCTGAAGATATTGACAGAAAAAACTCAAAAACCAATCTCTTCGTTGGTTTCTTCTACCCCTATTTCATATATAATTCATTTAAATTTGATTGACTAGACCCAACTTTATGCGCAATCAAAAGTTCATATATGAAATTCACGAAAACAAAGCTTCCTCTATGAGGAAGCAATAACCGAAACCAAAGTCGCAGCTAGTTGCAGCTAATTTTTTAACATGTTTTGAAGAAATGTCCAGCAACATTTTCCATTTGGTTAAAGAGCCGGGGTCGACAAGAGTTTTGACTTATTGCTTTTTCTAATTCTAATACGATTTTTCAGAACGTGACTGTGTTATTTTCGACGCGCGACGAGTGAGGGTGTTGTTTTCAGGTGCTGCACAAAAAAAATCGAAAAATTTATGCGGTTAACATGTAACAGTGAATATACCGTGAGACGTGACACGTCCATTCTTCATAGCGCGTAAATCTCAGTTTACGTTCACTGTGGTTCTTGATTTCAGAGATACCGATACTTCCATACGCTAAAAGCCTCGGATTGTACAAGCAAACGGTGTTATTATTACGATGTAAAGAATACTTCCTTCACTTTTGATCGTAACGTAGATGCAAACTGAATAATTGTTAAACTGAGCTCAGTGTAATTAACATTCTTTTTTTGTCGTGGTTGCAACCGGATTGGCGTGCGTTCAATAGAATCTTTTTAGCAATGTCACTACGATCTTAGGGTGCTTACGACAATTCGAGTACGAGTTAGAGTAGGTAAGCTATGTATGTTCTACCCCAACCTGTGGGATCTGAGGGAAGGGGTGAGGGGCGGGGGGGAACCGCAGGCGGGGGGTAACCGCGGGCGGGGGGGGTAACCGCGGGTCGGGGGAAACCGCGGGCAGGAGGGGAGAGGGGGACCGCGGGTCGGGGGACCGGGGGAGGGAGGAACCGCGTTTTTCGAGCACCGCGGAGAGGGGGAGGGGAGAACCGCGTTTTTTGAGCGCCGCAGGGAGGGGGGAGGGGGGAACCGCGTTTTTTCTTAGCGCCGCGGGGAGGGGGGGTCCGCGTTTTCCGGCGCCGCGGGGCGAGGGGGTCCGCGTTTTCCGGCGCCGCGGGGCGAGGGGGTTTTCCGGCGCCGCGGGGCGACCGCGTTTTCGCCGCGGGAGGGGTCCGCGTGCAACGGCCGCGCCGGTCCGCGTGACGTCACACGCTCGCGTTATCTCTCCCTCGCCCCAATCGCGCGCGTCTTCTTGTTCTCGCGGTCCCTTCCGGCCCCCCGGCCCCCGTTCGCGTTATCGCTCACGATCGCATATATTTTTTCGCCAACAATATTTAATCGTTTAGATCTTCGCGATATTTAATTTTAATATTATATTTAAGTAAACGATAAACGAAGCTTAACGACAGGGAACGGTAATTGAAAAGGAAATTTTTTAACCATATTATATGTATTTATTTATCATGTAGCGCATTATACACAATACTATCAGCAGCATACGCCAACAGTTCATAATCAAAAATCGAATTTTTATCATAAAATTCACGCAAGATTGTAACTGCGTTACATTTATCGGTGATACAATTTTGACGTAAAATTGTTACAAAATGTTTGAATTTATCACTTACGTCGTGAACATATTTATATAGTTGAAAATACACATTCTCGAGATATATATTATATATATATATATATATATATATGTCAATTGGCTATTTTGACGACATCAAAAAATTGTATATTTTATTGCATACGTAGGAGTACATTAACACTCTGACGTATACATCACTTATAATTTTGCGATAAAATGTACTGGTACGTATGTATAAGGAGTTTAATATATATATTATAAATAGGCATATACAGCGACAGTTCAAAACTATGTACAATACATTATACTATTTAGCTATTATGGCGACATTCCATGGGCGGAATTCATAGACCAAACTTGAAAGTCAAGACGGTCTTAAGCTCGTTCTCAAGACTACGATCAATTCATAGTTCTTGCTTAAGACCGACTTTCAAGTTTAATCTTGAGCTCGGTCTTAAGTAAGCAAATAACGTTGCATAGATAAATCTTAAGACCGATTCAATGCACAGTTCTTACTTAAGATTTGTCTTGAGCCGGTCTTGGTCAAGTCGAGCAAATAGTCGACTTAAGACGGTTTTGAGGTTATGTTCTACATTGGCTGTGTTCGGAAACGTCATCCGAGTGCACACTAATATACTCCCTTCTCTTTTCTCAGCGAGTTTGAAGAAGGGAGTAGACCCGTGTGTACTCGGGTCACCCGGGTGATGTTTCCGTGCGAGTGGTGATATTTCAGTGTCGGGATTGCTGGGGATTGCGTCATTCTCTCCGTCGTGGCCGGTGGCCGTCATCATTGCGTCGTGTACCGCGACGATTAACCTTAAAGAGAGCGACGGGTGCAGTGGTGGTGTTTTACCTCCGAGGAGGTACGACGAGTAAACTCGAGTCGCCGATATTCGAGGCGAGGAAGTGTGACGAGGAAATGACGAGGAAAAGCAGAGGGAGCGAGTGCGAAAGGGGAGAGCGAGAGAGCGAGAGAGAGGGACAGCGGACAGGCCGAAGCGTCGCAAGCCAGGAAGTTCCGACGACCGCGACTCCATCAGGGAACTCCAGAAGTGGCAACGGTTTCGTCGGGAAGTATCGAAATTGGCGCGAGGGGCGGAGAAGTCAGCTGTGGTCTGGCTCTGGTGATAGCGGCGGAAGCAGAAAATCCCAAGGCTCAATCGTTAATGGCTAGCTTTAACGCGTTCAAGTTTTTCAGCAGCAACAATATAAGATTCCAGTGCAACGTGTGTGGTTTGAACGCTGTCAACCTGTGAGTACTCGCTTTTGCAATTATTTTATACGTATGAGCCAAAATGCAAATTCCAACAATAAAAATATTAATATTTTTAAAATAAAAATGTAACGTGTATCTTTTCTATTAACAGGTAAATTGTCACGGTTATAACGCCTTCGGTCGTCGTTGCAGAGATGTTGATTCCGAGAATAATGACATATCTCTTATAAGTGTATCTGATGGATATGAAGGTCAACTTCGTGAAGAGATAACTATTCAATCGAACTTAATATTCACTCTGGAAAGGAGAGAGGAGAGGTATACAGCAGATCCAGCTGAAGGTAAAGCACAGCATGCGCAAAGAAATAACAACTTTCACGTATAGCGTATTGGAATAAAAAAAGTAATCATTTTTGCTCCTTTTGCTACATTTCAGCTCCTTCAGCCCAAAGAGTGGAAGATATCTGTGTTTCTATGGTCGGCTTTATCATAGAGAGCTGATGCGAAAGTGTATCAATAATCTGGCGATAGGCGACGTGTCCAGTTGTTATCAAACGTGTAATTTTGTCAGAAAGATATACATAACCTTCTTAGGCTACACCAGCGTAGTGCATAACAATGAGATGAACAAGAAAATCATCACGCTCAAGCACAGTCTGACCAAAATGGAGAATGCGTGTTACACTATCAAAGTGCGGGGATCCGAGATACCGAAGCACATGTTGGCCGATATGGTCATTGCAGCGGCTGAGGAATACGCCACCGAGGACGATGAGGGATATCAAGCGTTTTAATATATACTAGAGCGCGGATTACTTTAATATTCATTAATTATTGTGGACTTATCATCCTGATGCCGGATAAAAGCAGCATTTGATATAGCTGACCATAACATCGGAAATTTAAATGTTAAAGAAACTTAGTTTTCTAGTGCCGATTATTCGATTATTTGAATTATCTTAACCTTGGACATTTTAAACGTATAGAATAAGTGTTTTATATTTTCAATACGCATCAGATCAATATAATTCGTACTTTCCGACATGTAAAAGAGCAACGTCGGTTGTAATATATTTTTAACGTTTTTATATATCTCTCTTCAAGTAAAATGGATATACAAATACAATATTTCAAGACCATGTACAAAAATAAATATTTTATAACAAAATATATCTGTATTGCGGACGTATCTATAATTTGGACGCTCTCGAAATTTGTAAAATCGACGATAGCGTAGGAAAATCAATGATTTCCATCATTAGCCGGTAGTACCATCATCCTCCAGCTCACTCCTGTTGTCCCAGTCGTCGGAACTTTCGGTATACACGGACAACTCGTAATCAGACTCGTCAACAGATTCCTCCGCGGATGAAGTGCGCGCCGCAATCCCATTTGATCCTCTAACAGGGCAATCCTTAAGCTCGTTCGGTGGATCCTTATCACAAGGAATGCCGTTCAAACTTTCACCAGGAGACCCTGCAGCTTCCATGCTGGACAATAAGCAGGCCTTCTTAATGTCCGCTTCATTATTTGGATCTTCCTGATCAATCTGAAATGTAGGAAACCCTTTAGTAAAAAAATTCTTCACGTAAAATTCCCTCTCTTTGGATGTCAACAATAATCGCTACCTTTCTCTTCAATGTCCTGATCACCTTCCTGCATCGTGTCCGGCACCGAGATGATCTTGAACCAACATTTGTCGGGCAGCAGAGAGCAAACGTCGCCTGGCTTTATTGGCACGCTGCTTCCCAATTTAAGAGCTCGCCATCGTGCGCATCCAGTGGGTTTCATATAACATGGTGCCACCTAATACTGGAAAATGGTTTCTATAGAAAACTGATACCGTTGACATATTGCAAAAACAAATTAGCTATCACACCATCATGCAATTCTCTTCAATAGCGAAAGTTATTGTTACAAGTGGTTAATTTGCTATCGTTACACGTTGTGAACTAAAGTATCACCGAGATTATCTCGGTTAAGTCAAATTTTATCAGAGTTTATTATTATCAGAGTACCAATACGTGTCAAATGATAAGGATGACCTTAGGCGAGACGGGAGGCCTTACCGGAGTAATCGTTATTTCATCGTTGGGCCACAGATTGATGGTCACGGCGTGTTTGAGCACTTGGCCGTCGTTGCACTGCGATAACGGTAAGGATCGTTATATTTCAACGCGACAATCAATCCGTTGACAATTATCGTTTATGTCGCGATGATGCTCGTCGTACCTCCTCCTCGGAGGGAAAACACCACCACTGCACCCGTCGCTCTGTTTAAGGTTAATCGTCGCGGTACACGACGCGATGATGACGGCCACCGGCCACGACGGCGAGAATAGACGCAATCCCCGGTAAATTCTTGTAAATCTTTATCATGATTGGTCAAAAAGCTTGGATTCCCGAACATTGCCGAAGCCATATTCTTAAGCACAGACTTCGTCAAGACGATCTTAAGCTAAAACTTGTGTTCTCAAGATTTATCTATGCATGTGAAGCCGTCTTCAGACGGTTTTCGATCTTAAGACCGTCTTGGCCAAGATCATGCTTAAGACAAGTCTTGAGCAACGTCTATGAATTCCGCCCCATGAAACAATTATTTTGACGACGCTCTAAAAATAAATAAATAAAAAAAACCACTTCTTTTGAAGCGGTTATTCATCGACTAAAGGCAAATTATGTAATTATTTGCATTTTTATGAATCCAAGAGATTTATCTAAAAAAGTTACGTACCTACAATATTTATGTATTTAAAACTGTTTAGAACATTAATTAGAAAAAAACATGTAGTATACAATTAGTGTTTCGATGATCAGATTGATATTGTACCTCTTTAGATATTAAGTACGTGTTTTTTAAACATTAAATGCATATTCTTCTTTGTAATATCGATTCTCTGTGGTGTTTTCATATTTGTAGGTACAAAATAAAAAGACTAGCGCACAAACAGGAAAAAAGAAAGGAAAACAAACACGAAGAGTAACCAAGGAGAGATTATAATACAGATATGAAATAGGTTAGATTATTGTCTTTATTGTCAAAAAATGTTATCCGATATACATATCATATATAAAAAGAATATCATAGCAGAAAATTATCCTACGTTCTTGTCAAACGTAAAAATTAATTTGAAAGTACAAAAAATAAGAATAAAATAAGAAATTATATGATAAATACATGAGGAATATGATATCGCTATCAATACGGAGATATTATAAAAGAATGCAGTTTTCTGAATGTTACAAAACTTAATCATAAGAAATATGTGTCTGACATATTTTATTTATGGTATACAATATTATAGCGTAATAGATCATAATATATATGTTTATAATAAATATTAGCAAATTCATAGGCCATTCTTAAAAATACAAGAATGGCCTATGAATTTGCAGAATACATCCAATGGCAAACGAGACTTTAAGAAAAATTGTGTTTCCTGTTATGCGAAATGATCAAGTAACACGTATTATAAGATATGACAAATTACTGATCTTATATGGCAACAAGTTGTGTGTGAATGTGAAATATAAGTAGCAACATCCACACGACATGATTTATGCACGATTATGTCTCTTGGCCGTTTTCTATTAGTACTGAAAAAGATAAATAAAAATATAGAAGATTTTCAATCAATATATTATCTTCAAATATACGATGACTGCATTTCTGCAATTAGAGGGGTAAAAACCACAGTGGTGTAAGTCAAATTTTTAAAAATATTTTCTCGTGTGCATAGATCCAATCTATACAATATATAAATTGCATTTATGTACACAAAAAAATATTTTTTAAAATTTGACTTATACCATTGTGGTTTTTACTCCTCCAATTAATGAAGTAAATGAAGTTACAGGATATAATAATGAGAAACAACTTTATGCAACTCCTGCAGTAGCGGCTAACTTGTCAACTCTCATTAAACATATAGGAAATCTTCTTGTAATGGAATGCATCAAAAAACAAGATGAAGAGAAAAAAAAATTAGTTAAAGACTTCTTAAAATTATTAGTAGTAGATATTAGTACCAGCGTAAATAGGACTGTTTTCGAAACGCAATCGGCGCATAAAAGGCATAAGAAAGTAAATCTGCCGTCACTGGAAGATATTAAAAAATTGCACTCATATTTGGTAAAAAGAAGGACTGAAGCTTATGCGGCATTAAAAGAATTTTTTACATATGAGAAATGGATCTCTTTAGCAGAAGTGACATTGACTTCGATTCATGTTTTTAATAGACGACGAGGCAGGAGAAATCGAACGAGCATACATAGAAGATTTTGAAAATTATGAAAAAGTAAATAAAAATATGTACAGTGACATATACAAGTCATTATCCGTAGAAGACAGAAAAATTGCTGAGAAATATTAATTATATTATTTTAATATAAATTATTAATTATTAATTAATAAATATATTGAGAGATTTTGAGTATATCTCTATTTGCCTGTGGCTGTCGATAATGTTCTCTATAAATTTTATCAGCATGGCCCATAAAGTTGGCTAGATCCGAAACATCAAAATGTCATTGAGATTGAGTTGAATGCAATGTGTAGCTATATGTTTTCGTAATGTTGTTCCGCGTAAAGTTATTGACTGGCTTGCATTGCAGTCTCTTGCAAATTTGCGCATTAAGATACAAGCCCTTAAATATCGGTATCTATTTTTGTTGATAGAAGGTAATCCAAAAATATATGGATTTTTTGGTACTTTAGCTTCCTGGCGATATTTCAATATTAAAATAATGCAGTCAAGGAGATCGTTTGACAATAGTACGGGCACTGTACGTCCCAACTTCCCTCTGATACAAAATCGGACATATTTCTCAGCAATTTTTCTGTCTTCTACGGATAATGACTTGTATATGTCACTGTACATATTTTTATTTACTTTTTCATAATATATTTTATTTTACTTTTTCATATTTATTTTAAAGTTATAAAACACAGTCCAGCAGAATATGAACACATTGATGACGGTAGTAACACGCGCGAAAAGTATTTCAAAAGACCGTTCTATATTGCATTGTTGACGACTCTTCATTGTTCTGATTTTCTCCTGCTGGAATAAACGAACTTCTCAAGTCTTCTACGCTTGCTTTGTGTTTTCAAAGTGCTATCTAATAAACTACGTTAAGGCTGCGGTCCATTTGACGAGCCTAAGTGTTACTTGAAAGTTTTATTAAGTGTTATTTCAATTTCGATTGTTCTAATATGTACGTACGCAATAGTCAGATTTTACGATAATGTGCACTATATTACTACGTTTACGCAAGCGTTACTTTTGTAGTAACTTACGATAATTCCTTCGCGTAAACGAGATGTTCCTTCGCGTAAACAAGATTTTGTAGTAACTTGCGATAATTTACTCCGCGTAAACAAGTGATATATCGTAAGTTACTACAGAAGTAACGCTCGCGTAAACGTAGTATATGTGTGCTCCATTAACCAGGTTTATGCCACTAAAAATCGTATTACAGAAGCCAGTTACAGGGATGGATGTAAATATCCCGCAACCAAGGCTACGATGGACAGGCGACGAAAAAGAAGCAGTGCTTAAAGCGTTTGCGCAGCACATGGCAAATCATACATTGCCGTCTCTACAAGAAATTCAGGAGACAAAGATAAACTATCCCTGCCTTGCAAATCGTACATCGCCGCAAATTAAGACGTGGTTGCATAATAAGCAAAAATCTGTGCAAAGATAATAAAAACACGATATTATTTTGGTTTTACCATTTGCGATAAAAATATTTTATAGTATCTGCTTCACTTTCTTTAAGGAAGATTGCATGTAGCAATATGTCATTAAGTTGCTTCCATCAATTGGTTTTAATCTCTTTTTTTTTTCGCTAAAAAGTTTAATTTTCTAACATCAGCATGTAGCGTTCTCATGCAATTGGCTAAAAAGTAAGATTTGCAAGGAATACATATGCGTAAGGAACATTTACTACTCCTGCGGGTCCACTTGACGAGCCTAAGTGTTACTTGAAAGTTTTATTAAGTGTTATTTCAATTTCGATTGTTCTAATATGTACGCAATAGTCAGATTTTACGATAATGTGCACTATGTGTGCTCCATTAACCAGGTTTATGCCACTAAAAATCGTATTACAAAAGCCAGATACAGGGATGGATTTAGATATCCCGCAACCATAATAGCAAAAAACAGTAAGTATGAAAATACTTCATACATTAAACTGTACTGTTCATATTATATCGCATTAACATATTACTGATTACAGTAAAATAATTGGAAAATTTAGCATTTGGACTATAAATAAAACGTTAAATATGCTTTTCTGATTCAAAATATTATTCTGAATGTAACTTTGCTAGGTTCACCAAGTGACATTGATTTCAATCCGTTTCTAATAGACAATGTGCAGGAAAAATTGAACGAGCATAACAACTTTATAAAACTCCCACTGATTTGTCAATATTAAATGTATAAGAAATCTTATATCTTAGGTTTCCGCAGAGTGGAGAAACGTTTACTCTGGCTTCCAAAAAGCTACAGAAGGCAGTAAAATGTTAGTACGACAATCATCAGGAGTACGACGGTCAAATGTCAGTATGACAGTCTTTTGAACACCATGAGGTCATGGGAACAGTGAGAACTGGGTGCGCTGTAGTTCGCTACGATACCATCTCGTGCCAGCCGCTGCTATTTGAAGAGTTAGTCTCGAGCGAAACTGAAAGAAGTAAGAAATACATGAAAAGAAAGGAATGCGAGAGAATGTGACATTAACACGATAAATTAAAGCAATTCTTTAAAATTACAGACAAAAATACATCCTGGAAAATTTTTCTGTGCAAAAACTTACCTGTCTTATCATTTTCTCCATCTGAAGAAAATGATCTTGGGCCCCATATCCTCACTGTAAAATCATCCGACACAGAAGCCATCATTTGGTGGTAAACAGGATTCCACGAAACACAATTGACTGTTCTATTATGTCCTGTAAGAGTCGCTGTAGGCAGTTCTCTTTTGATATGCCATACATACACTTTATTGTCTGTAATGAAATAGGAAGAAAACAATTATTAGTCATTATTAATCATATGCGTATTAATCCATGCGCATTATAAAATTATATTGCTTTTTTAAATGAAACTAGTGAAATACAGTAATACAATGTATAAAAATACATTTTATTTTTATGTATGACAAACCTTCACTGCCAGAGGCAATAAAATCTTGATTAACTCCTCCAAAACAGCTATGGATAGTAAAATGTTCTTGAGTAACACCTTGAAAATGTCTTACAAGGCATTTGTCTCCTAAATTCCAAAGATGCACACCTTGATTTGCCACATTAAGTAATGCGAGTCAATTTGCTTTGTTTACGCTAAATGACATAACAGGATGATCCTCTTGTAATCTGTAACAGTGTGAAAATATTCCATCAAAAGTTTTGTTTAATAAGACAATCGAGATAGTATACGTTAAATTGGTTATTTTAAATTGTACATAGTAGTATCGCCAAAGTCGTCGAAAGTATAGCTGCAAATTCTATGGTGTGTATCGTGTATCAACTGCTAGAACAGTTTTTCCATCGCTGCGACACCACAGACATTTTACTCTTACTCCTTCCCATGAATCAGAAACATTGCCGTCCATATCCTAAATATTTTTATCAGAATTTAATATATTGAGAAAGAACGTTTAATATATGTTTAAAATGTTCAATGAATCTTATTTAATAAGAAGATAAACCTCCCCTGTTAACTATTAGGCTGTGAATGCCGTACATATCTATGCAAGACTTAAAAGCTTCAAATTTTAATTAATTGAAGCACATCTCGTTATTGAATCTTTTGTATTGATTGAAAATTTTAGACAATATTTTATATAATTGTAAAAAATCCCTATTTTACTTATCGAGAATTTTCAAAAAGTAGTTTTATGTACTAAAAAAGTTAACATTATAAATTGTTATTTATTATTTGTTTCTTAAGATTAACATACGCATTGATAAAATTGACCACGGAGACCTCCGGGTTACGAGTATGTGCGCGATAACCCCCGTGCTCTCTCCAAGCACGTGAAAACATCTTCTTGAAATCAATCCAGCCTTTTGTAAATTCCTCGATCTAACCTTTTCTTAATCAGATCTAACGACAGTCCTCGTACCCTGTTTTTTTAACATTTAAAAAAATATTTGTTTTGTACCTAAATACTATTTTTGAACCTGAATAAATAGCAGAATAATCATCTCGATAAAAAGATTTGAAATGCAAAGCGCATCCGTACTTTTTGCCGTTGACGATATCGTGCTCCAGCAGCTCCACCATAGAATCGGGGTAACATCTTCCCTCCTCATCCTGATGATTATAAAGCGCGTTAAATATCATCGCGAGGATCTCTTGGATGGCAACCGACACGTCAGGTACACTCTCCTCATCCTCGCTCAGTTGCAGTTTACTTTGCAGCACTAATCTTTGAAGTATCAAGGCGTCCTGAAAACGTTGGTTATACATTGTCACTCCCTGCGATACCTGTACCCGCAGCCGCACTCTGACAAAAAGTTTCATACAGCAAAAGGACAATTAAAAAAGATATGGATAAGATTATATTTGTCTGTTTACTCTGGCTCGTTCTTTTTGCATCTTTTTATGTGCTTATCCAATTTCTTGACTCTCAACAGGCGTACAAAATACGGCCGCACTTTCAATGGGTTTTGCGTCGCGTTACTATCTAACTCGTTCTCCTCGACTTCCACGAACATCCTCGAAACTTGGGCGCGCACGCGTACAATTGTTAAAAATTTGGAAATTTTATACAGTATTACATGCCACGCGTTTCACGAGGGTAGGCTACGCATCGTTCGAATAAAAAAGCCTCGCACGACGGGATGAAATAAAGAGACGGCCGAGGAAGCCTCACGTAACCTCCAAACTCCGAACCGTAAACAGATTGGGTTTTCCATCTTTAATTGCCGCGAAATTTCAATTGAAGCACAATGGCCCGTTTATTTTTGCTGCACTTTTGCACTAGTGCAATATGTTAAAATAAAAGAAAATTATATTTGTTTCATTCTAACTTATTGCACTAGTTCAGAAGTGCAGCAAAAACGAACAGGCCTTATGAACCCTCCATTTGCCAGTGTTCCACCTCGATTCGAGAATCTGTATTTTGTATTCAAATTTTAGACTAAAATCTCTGATAAAAATTGATATATGTAGGGTTTTCAGCAAATGAGATAATATATTTATATAACGCTTATAAAATAAGGAACCCTTGCTATACAAACCTTGTATATTTACGAGTCCGACTCGTTATACTTGCAAGCGTTGTCAAACATTAATATAAAATCGAACACCAACTCGTCCAAGTTGTCGTATCCGTTATTCTTCAAGGTCGAAGCTATCTTCTCCATATGTATAGGCTGCTTTATCACCTCGTAATAATCTGGATATTCTGCCTCCCTTTTGCATCGTGGTATATAGTTTTTTATGGTAGTCTTCACACTATAAAAGAATACGGTATGCTATACGTCGACCGACTATATGAAACATAACATTTTTTGGAATTACTTACAACGTATTCTATAACACACTTGACTAATACGTGCAATCTCTTCTTTAACGGTATATTGTTTTTGTATTTCTCTTTTGTCAACAAATTCGACGCACACTTAATTAATTTAGGTTGTTGCAAACTGTTCTCGGATTCGCTATCCGAATCGGAGTTCTATAGACATATTGAAAACTTGATATATTACATCCGCTTTTCAAAAATACCGTACGTGGTAAAATTGTTTAATTTACACAGCGTATTACCTGATCGAATTCTAAGAGCTCTTGTACTTTCTCCTGCATTATTTTTTGCAATTTAACAGCACACTGCAATAAAATGGAAAACATGCGTGAATAACTATATCGCAATTACTTTGTAGCAATTTTCCAATTTCATTAAATTGCTAAATCCTTTAGAATTTGAAGAATTGGGGAATCACTTATACGTATCATATATTTTGCATAACATAAGTTATCTCTCTAATAAATGTAATTAAATACAATGGCAGTTAAAGATGCGTTAACTACAAAATTTTTACCTTGTATAGTCGAGAGGTATGCATGTTATATTTCTTAGCATTTTCCAACATGATATTCATATTTCCAGCTACTTCACTAACAGTACCATATTTGCCTTTCTGAAAATGACGATTGGGGAGATGAATATAAAACTAACAAGCATTTTAATATAAATGAATTATCCTATCGTCATAGCATAATACATACCTTTATCTTTGTATGTATTTGTAATAAAGATATAGGATTTTTAATCATCTTATAGTAATCAGGATATAATCACTTTAATGGAAGTTTCCAAAAATATCCGTTCATCCTTACACCTACAACTCATAGTTATGTCACAAAACAGTCCGTAACACGATAATAAATTCATAATATTATAATACAACGCAAATCATACCTTGATTTATTAAGAGCTGTCCGAATGGTTTGAAATATTTGCCATTGTGGATTATCAGCTTCCTCAGTCTCAACGGGTTCTTCTTCCTCGTCATCGCTCTCATCATCTTTGGTCAGATAATGCTGCAGTTTGTGTTATTAATGACTGCGCCATGGTACAACTGACCCTTTTGCTTCTCGTCGACGGTGCGGTTGTAGCGACCTTAAGGGTATTGCCAAATCTGCCGTCTTGTCTTCTCGCGACTGCGGTAATTATCTTTTTCAAGTTTGGTATCCTTATAAATCTGCGAGCCAGGCTCGTTAAATTGACAGGCGTTACGGCACATGAGCATTAAATCTTTCTCCATAATGCCGAGTGAGCTGTATGCACCTTCTTGAATTTTCCTCGCGATGGTCTTTAAATCGATCGGGGTCTCGATCACGTCGTAATATTCAGGATAAAGCTGCGACGTTAATGAGAAGTAAGTAACAGTAAGTACCAGTAAGTCAGATCAGTAACAATTTAAGGATAAACTACGAACCTTTTTAGACGGTTTGAGTTGAAACATAACATGAAGAGGTCTGTTATTGTCAGTGGGATTAGTCACTGTCATAACCACCGCAAACAAATCTTCGAATAACTGCATAGTTTCCTCGTCGAGATTCATAGAACTTTCCGAAGTATATTTCGCATCGTCTTGTCTCGTCGTTTGAGTCGTTTCTTTACGTGCCTAAACATATTAATGGTTTAATAATTTCACCACAGTGTACATATCACATGCGTAACGATTGAATCAGTAAATAATTACCAATCTGCTAACTTTTAGAACAAGTTTTCCCTTAGGTTCTGGCTCTTCGTACTCTTCCATGATATGATTTTTAGTATTTACACACAGTTTCTACAGTTCAGTCGCATCTTTGTATTCAGGAGAGGTACGCTACAAAAAGTTATACGTATAACAGGAAGATCTCATTTGCCAGAGACAACAATATAATAAGATAACACACAATAAAAGTAATTAAAATATTATATTAAGATAAAATATTAAGGAGTAAGAACATACCACAGAACGTACAACAACGCTTCTTCGAGCATTGTAGTCTAAAATTTGTGTTCTCATTCACAACTTTCGAAAAATACTTGAACGTAGGCTGCATTTCTTTTGGACGCTTTCGTGCTGAAAGCGTTATTCTACCTTTATTGCACATTATATGTTCTTCTTATTCTTCATCACTTCCCCCTGTGGCCCACATTATATGTTGAAGAAAGAGAATCACGTTTTCAACAGGAAAGCGTACCAAGGGAACGCAGCCGTAGTTTGCTGGGAACGGGCACATGCGAGCACACGGCCATATTGGCCACTGACATCATCATGCCCGTTTCCAATTACACGATTTGGGCGCGTTCAGCAGACGCCGCTCAGTAGCAGCCGAACGTGATTGGCTCTTACTTTTAGAACAAACCAATCAACGCAGAGTGTTGATAAAACAAACTCAACAGCTGTGGGACAATTTCACCAACCACGGTTAGCTTAACCGACGGTTAAAGTTAGCAGGATTGACCAATAGAAATAAATCCACCCTGTTTTCTATTGTAGACGGGCACTTAAAGGATATTGTTGCACTCGCTCGCCCGTGCTGAGACGCGTTCTCGTGGGCTGAAATTGGCTTCGTTCCGCAGAAGTTTCAAGCCGAAGCGCGTCCCTTGACAACGGCGACGCATAGGATTATTGATTTAATTACCGCCTGTCAGATGAATCTGGTGACTCGAATCGTTCGGTCCGGTTTCCCCAGTACTCTCTTGTATTCTGTTCTGAGTTTAAATAAATCCGAGTTCTTTTATAATAACGAGTGTGGTTATTTCTGCGATCCCTGGAGTACGCAGACGCGTTTGTGAGTACGCGCGACACGAATAGCGAACGGAGCGTAACAATATTTAAGCTTTAAGCCGTAAGAAATTGACCAATCACAATCGAGTATTCTCCTCACATTCCATTGTGATTGGTCAATTTCTTACGATTTAGAGCTTAAATATCTCTTAAAGCAAGGTTGTAGACCAGTACTTAAGTGCCCGTCTACAATAGGTGTTTTAAGCCCTAAGGGCCGGTATCACAGTCTCCGATTAACGTGATTCTCCCTAGATTCTCCGATTAAACTCACTTTTTGTCTCTTTCTAGGGGGATAGTTAGAAAGAGATGCAGAGTGAGTTTAATCGGAGAATCACGTTAATCGGAGACTGTGATACCGGCCCTAAGCCCTAAAAAATTGACCAATCACAGTCAATTATTTTCCTCAAATTCAACTATAATTGAACAATTTCTTAAGACTAATGCTAGGTCTACAATGCGAGTCAAAAAGTTTGTTCGCGTCGCATGCCCCACCATGCTCCTAATCACTCCAACGCATTCCGAAAACTCATCTGCTCCAATCGCCATCTTTTATCCGTGATTCAAGTGCTCTTGGTGCTTATTGGAGTATGCGACGCGAACAAACCTGTAGGCCCGGTCTATGTACAATCAGTGGTCTAGTTTCCACCGAAGTCGTTAATTCGCTCCTAGTGCGGCGTAGAACCAAATTTAAGTCGATAGAAACGTGACTGACTGCACCTCAGTCAGCGCCAGACTGAGGCGCAGTCAGTCAAGTTTTCATCGACTTTTTTAAATTTGGTTCTACGCCGCACTAGGAACGAATTAACGACTTCGTTGGAAACTAGACCAGTCGTATGTCGGAGTCGGATGTCGCAACGTAGCCGATGGTCCAATAATAAAATGTCTTTTTCGGAAACGAATTTTCCTCATTGAACCATGGGCTACGTTCCGACATTCGACTTCGACATACGACTGATTGTAGACCGGGCCTTAAAGTCGTGAGTTGTAAGAATTGACCAATCACAGTCGATTATTCTCCTCAAATTCGATTGTAATTGGTCAATTTCTTACGACTCACGACCCAGGGACTAACCAATCACAAAGCCGTATTAGCATCTTAAGACATTACAGCTGCGTTTGGGGAGCGCGCTATTAGCACTATTTGCTTATTCTATCCTTGTTCTACACTTTATGAGCGATAAAGATAGATTGATGCAATAGCGCGCTCCCCGATAACGCAGCCTTGAGACGGTCTTAAAATAAGAACCGACTATGAATACCGGCCTAAGTTAGGTTTCCTCGACGTAAAAATTATAAAAGTGAAGAAATTCACTAGAGCATCTACGATTTTATTAAGGAGGGGGACTATTACGTTTCTTTTCACGAGGTAAAAATGCGAAAAATGAGAAAATTCACTAAAGTATCTACGATTTCATTGGTCAAAATTTAATAAAATCTGTTTATTTCGCATTTTCACCTCGTGAAAAGATACGTAATAGGCCCTCTCTGAATGAACAATAGCCGTGTATCAATAAAACTGTTCGTTTTCGCTGCACTTCTGAACTAGTGCAATGAGTTAGAATGATAGAAAATATATTTGTTTCATTCTAACTTATTGCACTATGTTGCACTAGTTCAGAAGTGCTTTTTGTTGCACTAGAAGTGCAGCGAAAACGAACAGCCCTAGTGCTACAGTATTGATAAATGGCTTCCGATAGGTTGAAAATATATTGCCTATATTATTCCCTGTTTCTGTTGCCCATGTTTTTCATCGTGCATCTAGCTTTATTCTTGGCCTTTTATTCTTTAGGGTCACTTTAACCAAACTCCGATTAAGGGTCTACGCACAAGGATTGTCGTAATCGTTTACGACTCTGTCGTAAGTTAAAACCGGTGTCGGAAGTCAACGTATGTACAAGGATTGACGTTAGAGTATGTCGTATCCATCGCGTTGCATACGCGACAAATATATGACATGCACTAACGTCCCTTGTGTTGACTTCTGACAGAGTCGTTAATATTACGACAATCTTTGTGCTTTGGGGGCCTATTACGTATCTTTTTACTAGGTAAAAATGCGAAAAGTGAGAAAATTCACTAAAGTATCTACGATTTCATTGGTCGAAATCTAGTAAATCTGTTCACTTCGCATTTTCTCCTCGTGAAAAGATACATAATAGGCCTCCTGGCCCTAACTTAATCATTGATTCAAGAGTTGTCAACATGACAAAATAATTAGTATGACCATTTGTATTTCTGACGATATAATCGTTCTTACTCAATCTTTCGTTACATATCTTTTCGTGTATTGTAGAAAAGAAAGGTATGTAATGAAACATTGGGTTAGAACGATTATATCGTCAAAAATACAAATGGTTAAGTTAGGTCACACTAATTATTTTGTCATATTTGCAACCCTTTAATCAACAATTACGTTAGGCTGAGTTTCCACTGAGCGCGTCACACGTTGCGTCATCACGAGTTAATCAATCAAAACGTCCCATTTTATTACATTACTTGTGACAGAATCAAAATGAAATGTTTTGATTGGCTAACTCGGATGACGCAACGCATGACGCGCTCAGTGGCAATTCAGCCTTAAAGCAGAGTTTTCCACTGAGCGCGTCACGCATCGCGTCATCCGTCACGACCAATCAAAAAACATCGTATTTTATTACATTATTTGTGACGGGATGTTCAGATTGGTTAACGACACTACATGACGCAACGCGTGACGCGCTCAGTGGAAACAGCCTAACAATTAGAAAAAAAGCGACACTGCAAGCATATCTTCTGTCCTTCAGATCATATTGGAAGCTCTCCAATGAGAATGCTCAATCTAGCGCCTATGATATATAGATATGATATTTTATTAGAATAAGATCACATATATATGTATATATATATATGTATATATGTGTTCTTATTCTAATAAAAAATAATTTTGTACATTTTAAGTTTTAGATTCTTTCAATGGAACGTAGAATTTACTGAGAGGAAGCCGTTTTCTATAGGATGGATTTGCTATCTTTTACGTTCTTAATATGTTTTATGTAAAAAAAATTCTTTATTAGTAAATACAAGCCAAACAACTATGATAATGTGTGTATAATTTTCTGAAAGAATACATGTATGGTTAGTTAACCATAGTTATAAACTTTATATGGAAATCTATTTTTATTTTGTAAATATGGAAAGAGAAAAGACGGTGTAATATATAATTAATAAAAACTAATGAGAAATATCAGGAAGACATGAGTTTTTTCTTGTACATATTAATGTACAATCTAATTCCTAACTATAGTTGTCAAAGATACATTTATGTGTCTATAATTCACATGTAACACGTATAGCGAGAATACACTTATTTTTAGATGTATTTTTATTAATATATAATATATTAGAAGCAGTATATAATAGAGTAGAGTATAAATTTTTATTTTAAGATGTAAACTTATATGTAAACAACGTTGTTTAAAAATGTTGTTTTACAATCGAGATTTTATGTGTCATAAAAAGCAAAAGATACATATATTGTATACATAACAAAAATGATGATACTGAAAAAAAATACAATAATCTCAGTTCTAGTAAGTAATACAATGCATAAGATAATGTAATATGAGATAATTGTAGTCACCGTGGCTTAATTGAATTCTTGCTATCGCTATTCAGAACACTTATAAAATTGGCCTGCTTTTCCGTACGTTTAGACATCGTTTTATGGTTGTTTATTGTCGAGGGAAAACTATTATTTTCCCTTGACAATAAACAACCATAATACGATGCCTAAACGTACGGGAAAGCAAGCCGTTTGACGCGACTATCGAAAGGAGTAGCAAATGTTTCTTAAGCATATGTATTCCTTGCAAATCTTACTTTTTAGCCAATTATATGAGAACGCTACATGCTGATGTTAGAGAATTGAACTTTTTAGCGAAAAAAAAAGATTAGAACAAATTGATGGAAGCAACTTAATGACATGTTGCTACATGCAATCTTCCTTAAAGAAAGTGAAGCAGATACTATAAAATGTTTTTATCGCAAATAGTAAAACCAAAATAATATCGTGTTTTTATGATCTTTGCAAAGATTTTTGCTTATTATGCAACCACGTCTTAATTTGCGGCAATGTACGATTTGCAAGACAAGGATAGTTTTCCCTCGACAATAAACAACCATAAAACGATGCCTAAACGTACTGGAAAGCAAGCCGTTTGACGCGACTATCGAAAGAAATAGCAAATGTTCCTTACGCATATGTATTCCTTGCAAATCTTACTTTTTAGCCAATTGTATGAGAACGCTAAATGCTGATGTTAGAAAATTTAACTTTTTAGCAAGAAAAAAAAAGAGATTAAAACCAATTGATGGAAGCAACTTAATGACATATTGTTACATGCAATCTTCCTTAAAGAAAGTGAAGCAGATACTATAAAATATTTTTATCGCAAATGGTAAAACCAAAATAATATCGTGTTTTTATAATTTTGGCAAAGATTTTTGCTTATTATGCAACCACGTCTTAATTTGCGGTGATGTACGATTTGCAAGACAAGGAATAGTTTTTCCTGGTCTCCTGAATTTCTTTTAGAGACGGCAATGTATGATTTGCCATGTTTTGCGCAAACGCTTGAAGCACTGCTTCTTTTTCGTCGTCTGTCCATCGTAGCCTTTTTGTTTTTCCATAAGGAGATGCTAGAACACAGAATATTATATAATTTAATAATCATAAAAGTACTATACTATTTGTACTAAAGTTTAACGTAAGAATATTTTTATTGATGCTATAGTTGAACACTCATTCTATATTTAATAGTATTAATTTCTTTTGGAAATAGTGATGACATTTTATTGTATTTATTTACTTTTAAATATTAAGACATTTGTATCTATGCTTGGCATAAATATAATGAAGAATATATCTATTGCATTAAGTATGTAAATCTGATGAAAATAGAAGGAAAAAGTACAATAAGATATAATAATATGTTAAAATGTTAAAATGTAAAATGTTAAAAATATATTAAAAATGTAAATAATATATAAATATTTTTAAGAATAATTACTAGCTATTAATATAAAATAAAGAAAGTAAACTTGAATTATTGGAAGTCTTATAGCCATGGATTGGCAACAGATAAAAAAATTACTTACTACTACGTTTCCGTTTTCCACCTTGTTTATCAACTTGGTTTTGACATATTTTGGAATCATTTTGTGTGTTACTCAATAGCATATCTATAATAAACGATGTATTATAATTATTATGAATAATGTAGTAAGAATACTTCTATATAAATTACTCATAAGCATTAAAAACGATGTAAAACATGTAAATGTTAATTATATTAATATTTATTAATTATAATTTCAATGTCCTATATAAGGACTTAAACATTATATAGATAATAATACCTGCTTCATCACTGGTATTAATATTAATCTTATCTCTTGGGTTATTTTCCTTTTCAGACTCGTTGTCCGATGCAGAATCATTACTCGCATCCTGTTCATCTCCTTGCACAGCTTCTAAATATTGAGAGATTTTGAGTATATCTCTACTTGCCTGTGGCTGTCGATAGTGTTCTCTATGGATTTTATCAGCATGGCCCATAAAGTTGGCTAGATCCGAAACATCAATGTCATTGAGATTGAGTTGAATGCAATGTGTAGCTATATGTTTTCGTAATGTTGTTCCGCGTAAAGTTGTTGACTGGCTTGCATTGCAGTCTCTTGCAAATTTGCGCATTAAGATACAAGCCCTTAAATATCGGTATCTATTTTTGTTGATAGAAGATAGTCCAAAAATATATGGATTTTTTTTTGGTACTTTAGCTTCCTGGCGATATTTCAATATTAAAATAATGCAGTCAAGGAGATCGTTTGACAATAGTACGGGCACTGTACGTCCCAACTTCCCTCTGATACAAAATTGGACATATTTCTCAGCAATTTTTCTGTCTTCTACGGATAATGTCTTGTATATGTCACTGTACATATTTTTATTTACTTTTTCATAATTTTCAAAATCTTCTATGTATGCTCGTTCAATTTCTCCTGCACGTCGTCTATTAAAAACATGAATCGAAGTCAATGTCACTTCTGCTAAAGAGATCCATTTCTCATATGTAAAACATTCATTTAATGCCGCATAAATTTCAGTCCTTCTTTTTACCAAATATGAGTGCAATTTTTTAATATCTTCCAGTGACGGCAGATTTACTTTCTTATGCCTTTTATGCGCTGATTGCGTTTCGAAAACAGTCCTATTTACGCTGGTACCAATATCTACTACTAATAATTTTAAGAAGTCTTTTACTAATTTCTTTTTCTCTTCATCTTGTTTTTTGATGCATTCCATTACAAGAAGATTTCCTATATGTTTAATGAGAGTTGACAAGTTAGCCGCTACTGCAGGAGTTGCATAAAGTTGTTTCTCATTATCATATCCTGCAACTTCGTTAATCGCAGTAATGCAGTCATCGTATATTAGGGGATAATATATCGATTGAAAATCTTCTATCTTTTTATTTATCTCTTTCAGTACTAATAGAAAACGGCCAAGAAGACGAAGACGTGCACGAATCATGTCGTGCTGGTGTTGCGCCTTATATTTCACACACAACTTGTTACCATATAAGATCAGTAATTTGTCATATCTTATAATACGTGTTACTAGATCATCTCGCATAACGGGAAACACCGTTTTTCTTAAAGTCTCATTTGCAAGTGGATGTATTCTGCCTGTAATTTGCCTGCCCATAATCATAATAGTCTTATTTTTTCGAAAATCCTTTTTAATGCAAACTCGTGAATGATGTCGGATACTACTTTTTGCAAAAAAGTCTTTACATTTTACACAGGCAATGAAATCTGTAGCAGCCTTATTGGCTTTTTTATTTGGACGTCTATACACAATTAATTGCCCAGTATTAAATTCTGGGTTCGTGTTAAATTTGAAGGTACCAGCCTTTCGAATGTCATCTATTATTTTCTTCCTTTCTGGGTCTTTTTTAGACAGAACGGCAAACTTTTTCACTTCCGGCTCGTCACGGTGTACTGTCTCTAAATGTCGTGGAAGCTGTGCTTGTGGCTTCATACAAAAAGTGCAATAGTATCGTTTCCTTGATTTCGTGTTGGAGTTTTCCACATACATGACCTCATCGTTACATGCTGATGTACCAACAACATTCGTGTTTGAAGTATCCAAACTTGAAATAGAAGTTGTAGTCTGGTTAACAATTGGCGCGTGGTTTTGTGGAGATTCACTGTCTAAAGAACTTTGTTCTGAAGGTATATAATCTGCATCTTCATCATTATCATTATCTAATGTAAAATAAGAACAAAAAAATTAGATAACTATGTGAATCAAGAGACACAGCCCCTATGTACATACAATATAATATAAATTTGTATATCAATGTATACACGTTAGCATATATACGCAATAGACACATAAAAAACGACAAAAGAAAATAATACTAGAGGAAAGTACCCGATTATAAGATACCATATCTATTTTGTGTGATTGCCAGAAGTCTATGGGCAGAATTGAAAAATATAGTAGGTCATTTTGAAGGGAATTTAATAAGCTTTAAGATGCTGAAATGTAAAATTTAATTTAAATATTAATTTTGCTGAAAATTAGAAAAATGTAAAAAATGAGCTTTCGGCAAAATCGCAAAAGTGTGCTCCTAATATGAGAGACCCCGGGAAATCGCTAATAAAGTGCAAAATACATGATACTGCAATTAAAAAACTTTATTTAAAGTTTTTGAAAGACAAATGTAATGGAGAAGCACATTTGCAACAATCGTAAACCCACTTATACTCAATATTATACCTAATCTTCCCCCTCCACTCTTCCCTCTCAAATCAAGGTCAGCACAGTCTTATAAATTCGTATAAACCTTCCCTTAACGTTAATATAGTATTTTCTCTTCTTTTATTACTATACAATAACTTTCATACTCCAGCAACCCAGGAGTACCCTGAGTATCTCATGTTACGAGCATCACGCCTTGCGGTTTCGCGATCACCAAATCTAATCTCTACAATTGAGCAACTCAACATATCCCGTATTTTCCTATTAATACGACCTTACTCTATCGCTGCATGCAGAACTTATTGCTAAATATTTATTAATTATACTATAATAAACAAGGTTTAAAGACTCATATCCATGGCACTTGACAACATCCAATTTTACAATTTCTTTCTCTGCAACGACTACACGCACGATCAAACAATGAATTTTCCACTAAATAGGTTTTGTCTTAAGGGCAATAAGTTCATGGTGGAACCAACAGATAGGGCCTATTATGATAGGGGACTTTCCTCTATATATCAAAGTAGTGAAAAATTTATTATCATATTTCAAAAAATATATTTAAAACATCATATAGAGCATATGTTACTTAAAGTTTAAAATTAACATTATTTCTTAAAAATATGCAACAAGATCAACGTTATGGGAACTGTCCATTAATATAAGCATATACAAATTACTATGCAATTTGTTTATTAAAAATGCGTTTCGAAAATTATTTATAAAAAGTAATGAAAATCATCCATACCATTAGATATTGAAACATCGACAATTTCTGAGTTAGTATTATCTTGGCAAGTAGGAAGCGCGCATACGTTTCCTGCATCTACAGATGGTTCTTCTAAACACATAATTATATGTATATAAAGTATAATTTATTGCACAATATGATGGCACAGCAAAAAACTAGATATCTCTCATAGATACTATAAATAAATTAAAAGGAATATAAGAGTCAGTTACTTACAAAAAAAATTAAAGTAAAAAAATTCAAAAATATTTGATTATTAATAAAAAATATTATCACTATTTTTCCAGGGAATGCTATAGCTGATTTACATTCTAACAAGTATCTTATTTGTTATGTGAACTATGACTATGTTAAAAAATAACACTAACGACATGTATTATCCCAATACTACTATTACGTTTTCCGAATATTTTATTTCTTGTTTCTAACTAACTTATTCTTACTTTTCACATATTCTATTAATCATATGCTTGACATGAACATACCAGTAGTGCTAAATGTCAATCGCTTAACACACTCGTCCACATTGTTAAATGCACAGCCATTATATGCAGCTATAAAATAATAGGAAAAATGTATACACTCATTTAGAAAAAAGTATGTGTTGTGTTTTTATAGTTTGTAAAGTAAAGTATTGTCTATTATACTTTGCTCCAATATACAAGTTAGCACATTGCAATATTTCATCACATTAATATATTATCATATATAGTATACGTTATATGCAAAGTTTAATAAAATATGAAAATCATTATTGCTTACAAGAAACTGAGACTTCAATGTTTTCGCTTTCTGTATCAATATCTCTCTGATTGATCACATTTACGCCATACAAATTGTTGTTAATATCTGAAATTGCTGAAATTGAAAGATGGATTCAAAATCCTCTATAATATTTATAAGAAGTGATATTTACTAGAGTATTTCTCGACATTATCAATGTACTCACCAATTACAGGAAGCATCATATCACATTCTTCAGTAAATAAATCTTGGATAGAGATTCCAGTTTCGTCATTTCCACCACTTCCTTCATTAGAATGTATTGTTGTAATAGTTTTTGACATAAACATATAGATAAGGGATTATAAAGCATTTATAACAATTAGTACTTACAAGACAGGATTTCTAAATAATGATATACTCACCATCATGGGCATCACGTAATAACTCAACGCTATTCAGTGAATTATATTTTGGACTGCAGTTCTTAGTCTCATTAGTAGTTGTATTTTTATCATCAGAATTCCTGATATTGCTTGTATACACTACAAAGACAAAAATGGGGTATATCATATAATATTTCTAAAAATCTGCATTTATAGGAGTTCTTGTATCTATATATGTATACTAACTACAAGACACAGGCATAAGAATATTCCTCTGGCAATCAGAGTTTGAATAGTTGGCATTATTCTCATCGTTTTCATTATTAGTATATTCATCATTACAGTTTATCGTTTTGTTAATATCTCCTGTCCATATAAAAACAGATTAGCATATAACGCTTGTAATAATCTGCAAATACAGGAATATCTCTAATAAGTACAGTCTTACCATGAGACAAAGATTTATCAACGTTTCTCCTACAACTGTTCTTTTGATTGAGAATATCAGTCTCGTTATTGCACTCATCGTTATTTGCACTCATTTTATCACAGTTCATTGATTCTTTATTTCCTAAACAAAAATAATAGACCTAAAGTACATTCGTAAATTGCCAATATAATGAAACTTTTATTTCATCCGGCTATAATTGGCAAACACTCATCTTGACGACGAGGACCAAAACCAATGGTCGAATCGTCACGATGGGTGTTTGCCTATTATAGCTGGATAAAATAAAAGTTTTAAAAATAATAGATTTTCGTGTAACATTTTTAGACATTTGTATTTAAGACAAGTATGTAAACAAATGCGTGATCATAATTACATGCGGACGCAATAATTTTCATAATGAGTGTCCAAACAGTTGATATTATAAATCTCATCGTTTTTAGCACATCTATCATTACAATTTATCGTTTTGCTAACATTTGCTGAACATATAAAAAGAGCATATAATGTTTTTGTAATAATCTGCAAATATAGGAATATCTTTAACTAGCTGGTTACCCGGGCTTCGCCCCGGAGAACATGTGTAATAAGACACGCAAATAGTCTCTCTCTATCTCTCTCTCTCTCTCTCTCTCTCTCTCTCTCTCTCTCTCTCCCCTCCTCTCTCTCTTCTTCCTCCCTTTCTTTCCCTCTCTCCCTCTCTCCCTATAGCACTCTCCAAAAAATTCTACCCTTGTTTCATATATAATATTTTGAGATTCAGTCAATTATTTCCCGAAAAATTAAAGAAATCAGAAAAATCGGTTTCCAGAAAGTCGGTAACTAAAAAATTAACCACATCATGGCATTTTCCGGGAAATTCTACCCTCTGTTTCATATGTAATTCAAAAAATTAATAAAATTTTTAAACCAAAAAATTGGAAAAAATTTTGAACCGGTTTCCAAAGAAATTGGTAACAAAAAATTATACACTTTACAGCACTTCCCGGAAAATTCTACCCGTTTCATATATAATTCTTTGAGATTCGTTCGATTATTTCCCGAAAAATTAAAAAAAATTAAAAAAATTGGTTTCCAGAAAATCGGTAACAAAAAACTATACACTTTATGGCACTTCCCGGGAAATTCTACCCCTGTTTCACATACATGTCTTTGAAATTTGGTCAATTATTTCCCGAATTTGGTCGATTATTTCCCCAAAAATTAAAAAAATCGGTTTCCAGAAAATCGGTAACGAAAAAATTAACCACATCATGGCACTCCCCGGAAAATTTTACCCCTGTTTCATATACTTTTGGTAAAAATTCGATCCACTAACGAATGAGTAGTTCGCGGACAAACGGACAGACAAACAGTCGGGTTTTATATAATAGTATGATAAGTATAACGAGATAAAGACACATCAACGTTTATCTTACAACTGACGTCCCGATTAGAGATATCTATAATCGTTATAGATATCTATAATCGTTATAGATATCTCTAATCGGGACGTGTCAGTTGTAAGATAAACGTTGATGTGTCCTTTATCTCATTATACTTACTAAAGATTTCCTGTATTTGCAGATTATATTACAAACATTATATGCAAGCAACGGGTTGCAATATTAAAGTCTACAGTTGTTGGAATATTTACTAAAGGATACTAGATTGCCATAATACTTGTAATAATAACCCGCGTTTAGAAGCAAATTATATTACAAATAAGTGTTTACTCACGATGAAATGTTTTCACGTGAATGTTATGACAATCAATGTCTGGTTTGTTTAGTGTTACAGTCTCATCTTTATTTGCACTTGTATCATTAAAAATTTTATGTTTGGTAGTACCTAATTAAAAATTGTATAAAATAGTAGTATCTCATTAAAATAATAGTATCTATCATCTATAACACTGCGCGGATACCGTGAGCCTTTTAAGGCACAGCTGATTTTTCATTTATACAGTTTTTACCGTTTTCTCCTGTCGTTTCAATACTTAAAAAAAATTGCAAACTTTCTGGCTTATAGAAATCACTTTTCGAAACCTCAAAGATGATGCATGAATTTGTATAGATTTTGTTGTAACACAGAAGCGCTTTCAAAAACCCTTTGGACTTAAAAGTTCCAGAGTGAGTTCTCCAGAAACACGGTGTCAGTGCAGTGTTAATGTAATCTATTTTAATATTATATTTATAGCATCGACATATAGTATGGACTACGCTAGGATAGAAAAATATGACCGGTGACTCACCGGTGGATGAAAAGAGATAGCGACTGGTAGAGGTCGCGTACAGACAAAGAGGGAACGAGGTAGAGGTTAGGACACTTTTTGAAGATTTTTATGTAGGGATGCGTAGTCCATACTTATATGTCGATGATTTATAGTAACACATAGTTCGAGAACACGTATAAGGTTAAGAAGTAAGAACATACCACAGAATGTTGGTACAATAACGCTTCTTCGATTATTGCAATCTAGAATTTGTGTACTAAATTTATCACTTGCAAGTTCTTTGTAAGTTCTGTTGCATGATACATAAGGTTTCTTGGTATCAATATTTGTAACTATCGTCTGTAATAGCTTCTTATCCTCTGTAATAATAAAAAAGTTGTATTTGTACATTTTGTTATTCATTTTTAAATTGAGAAGAGTACGTAACCTTTGATTTACTTGGGAAGGTGAACCTCTAGCAAAGTTACATTCAGAATAATATTTTGAATCAGAAAAGTATATTTAACGTTTTATTTATAGTCCAAATGCTAAATTTTCCAATTATTTTATTGCAATCAGTAATATGTTAATGCGATATAATATGAACAGTACAGTTTAATGTGTGAAGTATTTTCATACTTACTGTTTTTTGCTATTATGGTTGCGGGATATCTAAATCCATCCCTGTATCTGGCTTTTGTAATACGATTTTTAGTGGCATAAACCTGGTTAATGGAGCACACATAGTGCACATTATCGTAAAATTTGACTATTGCGTACATATTAGAACTTTTAAGTAACACTTAGGCTCGTCAAGTGGACCGCAGCCTTAACGTAGTTTATTAGATAGCACTTTTAAAATACAAAGCAAGCGTAGAAGACTTGAGAAGATCGTTTATTCCTGCAGGAGAAAATCAGAACAATGAAGAATCGTCAATAATGCAATATAGAATGTAACGGTCTTTTGAAATACTTTTCGCGCGCGTTAGTCATCAATCACGTGTTCGTATTCTGCTGGACTGCGTTTTATAACTTTAGGCTGCATCTCCATGGAAAAAGAAATAGCGAAACGAAATTAAAACGGAATTACTTTGATTAGCTAATATGCCACCTAGAGAGCTCCTATCTGGAGATTAGCCAATCAGAGTAATTCCATTTTAATTCCGTTCTGCTATTTCTTTCTCCAACGGCATGCAACCTTATTAAGGTGCGATTTCATTGACGCTAGAAACCAGCGGCAGCGTCAAGAAAATGTAGTGGGGGAAGAAGTTCCGTTGAATTTTGCGGTACGCTAAAAAGTTGAGACGGTCTGAACTTCTTCCCCCACTACATTTTCTTGACGCTGCCGCTGGTTTCTAGCATCAATGAAATCGCACCTTTACAGTTTTTGCACATAAAAACGCTAGCCGCGCAGCGGAAAGCGACGCTTCAGCCAATAAAAATCTGGTTCTGGAAATTCGGTACGTTAATTGGCTACCTCGTGCTGTGCGGCAAGCATTTCGGCCAATGACGTATATAATGGCCGCGTTCAGCAGACACAACTGTTGAGTTCGTCTTATCAACACTCTGCGTTGATTGGTTGGTTCTAAAAGTAAAAGCCAATCACGTTCGACTGCTACTGAGCGGCTTGGTCTGCTGAACGCGGCCAATATGTATATGGCCGATATTCGTCAGGGGATCGATTGTGTATCTTCAAACGAGGTGAAAATTACAAAAGTGAACAGATTGCATTAGATTTCGACAAATAAAATCTAGTGTAGACACTCTAGTGAATTTCCTCACTTTTGTAATTTTTTCTTCATTTCAAGATACCCTAAGACCAAAAAGTCGACTTTATGTCGACTTGAAGTCGACTTCTACCGAAACTGACTTGGCAGAGAAGTCGACTTTTTTAAGGACGAAAGTCGACTTGAAGTCGGCGAATGTCTCAAAAACCGCTGATAAAAGTCGACTTTCCGTCATGACAGGAAGTCGACTTCCCGCCATAACAAAAAGTCGACTTCCCGTCATGACGAAAAGTCGAATTTCCGCCAACTTTTAACGTCGATAAAACCGCCGCGTACGTCTGGAGGTCGATTATACATCTTGAAACGAGGTAAAAATTACAAAAGTGAACAGATTTTACTAGATTTTGATAAATAAAATCGTGGATACGCTAATGAATTTTCTCACTTTTGTAATTTTTACATCATTATTTCAAGATACACAATCAAGGATGTCAAGCGAGTTTTAACGCTGTAGTAGCAGGATATATAAACGTAGTGTATCAATGTATGACTGAGAACGAAGCTATAATAAAATTGTAAGGCCGAGAAGAAGACACAGCTAGAGTCAATCTTTTATAGCACCACTTGGTCTAGGATGCATTGGAAAATACAGCCGAGTTTGCGAAAATATTGATATCAGGAGAAATGTCTCAAAGATTGTTTAAGTATATTTATTTACATATATTACGTAGTTTTTAAAATTAATATAAAGTTTTTATATAGAGTAAAATAAATTTAAAATTGATATTTTATCGATATGGGAGGTCAGTAGTTTTAATAGCCCTAACGTGTGTATTATTTGCAGAATAGCCCAAAAAATACATCGAAATTTGCCGGAAAAGACGTTAACTCTCGAGGAATATCCTAATCTGGATATGGGTGGAAAAGAAAGTATAAAGATCAATCCTGCACTTGAATTAATCAAAGCAGTATAAAAATATCGTCAAGTAAGAACCATCCATAATTTCAATACTGTGAAACACACAGCTCTTTGTTTCGTATAGTTTGAACAACAAATTCTATAAAGCCTAAAGTATCGTTCACAGATCTTTTCTTCGTGCACACGATAATCTTGTTAAAGTTTGTAAAGACTATAATACAACCTAACGTTTTGAACTCTGCTATTAACAGTATATACAACTTATTCTTCATGTAAGTGTGTAGAGTACAACGTAGAGCAGGATCGTAAAGCAAGGCACTTGGAAACCTCAGCCACCTGGAATCATGCAAATATGTACATGCATTTTTATATAACAGTAATGTGTAATTAAGTAATATAATTGATAACTGTATAACAAATAGTAATAACGTACCGATAGAAGTGGATCAGCTGATAGTCCGCGAATACATTTTTATAAACGGATACCTCGAGCAACCATGCGTTTACTATGCTTCGTAATGTTTTAATTAGGGCAGCTGACAATGTGGGTATATCCCACAGAAAACAAACGATGTATAATTTAACTCTCGGGTGCACTTTCGGAGTCATAATTTTCTGATACACTGGGTTCACTTTATAAATTTGTTCTACGCATATGATTTTAGATATATTACTGTATTGAGATTTTTCTCTTCTTTTTGTACATTTATTGAGTTATACTGTAAATATTAAAAATAATTTAATATATAAACAATATAAAAATTAAGCAATTGTACGCCAAATTCTGTTGTATATAATTATTTTTCAATCAAATAAAAAGTGAATGTATAATTAAATAATTAATATAATTATAATATCATTGAACTATTTACCATTTATTTAAATTATTAAAATCCCAATTTTTTCACGACTTTTACCAAATGATTAATACCAAAGTTTATATTACTATCATTGTTGAATATCGCAAAGTATATATCGTGTTACAAAAAGAAATAATTAATTCAAATATCAGAGCATATTGCATTGTGTGACTTTTTGGGAATATAACATATCATAATAATATTATACAAAAAATACAATTACCTACAATGATCGTTTGATGAATCACATAGGTTTTATTGAAATCATTGTTACGACATATATTAACGTACTCAATAAGACATATATGCTCACAGCATACTCGTGTGAAAATATTGTTATACGCCACATGACGCCACTCATAACAGATCATCGTTGGCGGAACGATCTTTTCTCTCATTGATCGCACAGCTGCATTTGTTTCCATTCTATCACCGAATAATATTGGATGTGTGGTATTTTGCATTGATCGTAGCTATAGATCGAGTGATTTCATCGTAGCTAGGAATAACTGTCACGGCATCATCACCCACTGCCATGTCCTGTTGAATAATCCCAACTTATGTAGTCGCAACGTTATCAATTCGGATAAATTAAGTTGTTGCAAATGAGTTTTTGAAAGGTACTATCGTTAATTAATTTAGATATAAGCATTTTTTTAAAGCAAGTTTTAGTTAGTATATAAAGTTACAATAAAATTGGAATAGAGTACTAGTTGATAATAGTTGTATGTAAAAGCAAATATATTATAAAATATTCAATAAACACAGATAGAAAACTTATATTACATTTGCAACAAAATTAATAAAAACAGAATATTATCCTGTATTAGATCGCTTTACGTGTAAAATGTTATATTAATGGAAATATAGTATTAAGTGCAATGTATCTAATTTATACTGCTATCATTCTGTTATAATAAATCAAAACTAGAACAAAATAACAATAAATATATACGATTCCCTTGTATGTACATACATACATAATGACAGTTTGCATTATTTATCAGAAGTAATTCATATTTCATATTATATTTTTTCTTAGGTACATAGATTGTGCATTTATATATATCAATATTCTAATAAAAGGTATAGTTTTGTTTATTTTTTAGGTTACTTTGCAAGAACTATTTTAGGATAAAGTTATATAGGATAAATATATACTGTTTATTATAAGATAAATATAAAATTCTCATCAGATAAAACGAGTAACATAAATCATTAACTGTAGAAGATAGGAAAACTACAGAGATATGACTTATTTTGTATCAGAAAAAATTTGGGACGTATAATATCTGTTTTACCGTGATCAAATGATCTTATTGATTAGATTACTTTAATCGTGAAAATTTATAAAGAAGTTAATGTAAAAATCTTTACAATATAAAGATCTTTGGATAACCTTTTATCAATAAAGATTAATCTGACATCTAAGACCATGTTTTAATTTGAATATTGGCAAGAGAATTGCCACACAAGTCGGTCAACTAGTTGCGCGTTATGAAAACAGTAACACAGTATTCAACTCAATTTCAATGATTTTGACGTTTCAGGGATCTTATCACATTTATGCCATTCTGATAGAATATATGGAGAACATATATACCTGTATCCATTGCAGACTCCGCCAAAAATGACCATTAAGTTCCTATGTATTGTTGCAGAATGTGCGGATGTTGGCGGTGGAGTTTCTAATGTGTTTATAGCAGTCCACTTATTCGATTTTATAGAGTATACATGTAATTCATTAAATAATTTCCATTACTGAAAAAATATTATCTCTTGTAATATGATTTATTATACAATACACGCATATTTTATTAACTTTCAAAGTCCCTTTTCTCGAAACATTAAGATGAGAGAGACCACGGTGATGCACGATATATATTTTTAGGTTATAACTGACTGACAGCTGACAGCACGAGCGCGCTGAACCCGCTAAACGCACTGTCTGCACTGAGCGTACACTACGCACACGTCATACGTATGTGTACATATATGCTGTCTCTTTTCAATCTCTTTTTAATCTCAGCCTTAAGCTATATCCACACAAACTTGCATAAGCCCATAAACATATAAGCATAAGAGAATTGATTGGTCCATACACATGTGCATAAGGAAATAGACCAATCAATTTTCTTATCCTTACGTATTATGCGTTATGCAAAAGTATGTGTTTTGCAATTTTTATAAGTCAACATTGAAAGGTTCTATGATCATTCATTGCATATTTTACAAGTAACATAATTTTTTCCGCGATTCGCGCAAACGGCTCCACTGTGCGTCGGGCCCGAGCCGAGCGCGGCCGCCGCGGCCGCAGCATATCCCCTCCTAACTGGCTAGTTCGGACACGAACCATTAGCACGGACGCAAACCATGTGCGGTTACCGAGCGAAACGACGTAGTTTATGCGCACTTTCTCAGGTGGCGCGTCGGAAGATGCGACACACAAAAATTGACGAAAAATGCCGGGATGGTCTCTCTCAGGTTTCTCTCTGCTATCGCCTATCGCCTTATTTGAAAAATAAGGAATAAGATAAAGAAATAAGGAATAAGGAATGTAGCATCTCACTTTAGTACACGTACATTAAAGTGAGATGCAACATGCCTTATTCCTTATTTCTTTATCTTATTCCTTATTTACTTTCTCATTGTGTCTGAGCTTTAATGGAGCGGTTTAGGTATAAGTGCCCATCTATAATAGGTGTTTTAAACCCTAAGCCTTAAGAAATTGTTCAATCACAATTGAATTTGAGGAGAATATAATTGACTGTAATTGGTCAATTTCTTAGGGCTTAAGGCTTAAAACACCTATTGTAGATGGGCACTAAGGAGTACTACAGCTTGCGTCATGTGTTATGCGTTAACGCATGATGAAATGAAATAATCAAAGTCTTTCCTTTTTTTCCTGAGAATAGAAAAACTAATTAATTCATTCCTTTATGCGTTAAGCGTTATGTAAAAGTCCGTTTTTTATCTTTTTTTTACAAGTTTCTCTTACTGTCGTCAAAATCGCTGAAAAATAAATATAATGTCGTCAAAGTATACAGTGTCGGCAAAGTAACCATTTCTCTGTTTCGGGTTAGTTTGACGACGTCGCTGAAATATACGATTTACTAATAAAATTTTGACGACCGTCGTCAAAATAGCCAAAAGTTGTTAAATTTGCCAATTCGTACTAGAATTCGTCGTCAAAGTAACTGATCTACATATATATATATATATATGTTAAAAAAGTATGTACCTGTAATTCTCTGTTTTGTTATTATTGGCCCTTGAATATTTGTCTTTGTTAATAAATTATCATCATAAGCGTAGTCATCTTCTGCACATTCTGAAGAAAATACAATTACAGACTATTAGAAATTATTATCCATAATATGTATGTTTAAAAAATATGTACCTGTAATTATCTTCTGCATGTTCAAAGGAAAATACAATTACAGACCATTAGAAATAATTATGCAATAATATGTATATTCGAAAAATATATACCTGTAATTGTTATTATAGGTTCTTGGATAGTTGTCTCTGTTAATAAATTGTCATCATAAGTAGGGTAGACCGGGGACAAAAGTAACAGGGTACAGTTGTAACATCGTAAATATTTCTTAAACTATAAAAGGTACGTGTGTGGGACCGCGAGGTGAGATCCGCTAGATAGAGCGGCATTTGTTTCTTAGTTCATTACCGCCCCTCGCGGAACGTACACGTGTGCAAGAGAAGAAGTTACTTTTTTCCTTCCTGAAGTAAGTTTTCTCACGTGCATAAAATCTGAAATATTTTTCTTTCTTTATGCCGAAGGTATAAGGTTTTATCTTTATATGTTTTAGTGATTATCTATGTTGATGATTTGCATAATACGATTGACTTTCATCCAGATATTTATATAAAAAATTTACTTTGAATCATAAAATATCATTAGGGGACAATTGTAACATCAATGCCTGGGGACAGTTGTAGCGTTACAATTGTCCCCGTTGCTCGGGGACAACTTCAACTTAACCTAATCCTTTAAATATATATGATTATAAATAGTCTTTTAGTTGAGAAAACTGTATTATTTGTTTTTGTTAGCTATAATGTAAAAATACTGATATTATCATGCAACAAGATATTTTATCATTAAAGTTGCATTTCTTATAGAAATTCGTAAAATTGATTAATTAAACCTACTAAATAACCATTATTTTGTTTATAGATGATGTGGTACAATCGTTCCCCTCTGCTGTTACAATTGTCCCGGAGGTTGGGACGGTTGTAACAGTATTCCTCATATTCTTTAAACAATAATAAATTTTTTCCTAGTTACATTACTGAATTCAGTACAAAAAAACTTTGTAGTCAAATAAATTCTACATCTAAAGGTACAGGTCTTTTTTACGTAGATATTATATTTTAACTGTTATAAAATCTTAAACTCAAAATGTTACTTTTGTCCCCGGTTTACCCTATTATCTTCTGCATATTCTGAGGAAAATACAATTATAGACATTCAAAATAATTATGCGTGTTCATATTATAATTTATATATACACATGAAATATAATGTTATATATTTGAGTCTCTGTATTAGGATAAGAGCAATCTTCATCTGTATATTCTAAACAAAGAAACTTAAGAATATGTATTATTTACTAATTAAAAACAGTACATACATATATGCACACTCCAGAACAGCCAACTTTCTTTAAAAAAATATTTGTTTATTGAAAAAATGTTGCAAATAAAAGTTGCAAATGGAGGGTTTAAAGGGGCCCAATAGATGATCTTATTAGACTTTGAATCCGGGTTCCGTGTGTGGCCCTATAAAGCCCAAGTAAAGTTTTTAAAATATAAACCTCTTGTTTTATCATCCTTTTTTACTAATTAATTTGAATAACTTTTATCTGAAACATTATCCCAACAAACATATATTTTTTCAGATAATTAGCCATTTCGGAACTTTTGGTACGCATATTATATAGATCCTTTCACTCCTCGCGGAGGATAGGGCCTCCAAGGAGGTTTCAGTAATCGCTTTAAATTCAGATGTGCGGGTGATTAGCCCACAATATATTACTATATACCAAAATGTATAGACGTACCTTCAAGTATTTCTATTTCACATTCGATTCGTATAAACATTTGTAAGAATTGCTGCAGTAATATTCTTCCAGTATCTAAGTTTATCTGTGCTTGTTCGATTTTCCTGTTTTTGTAAGAATGACATTTTGTTTGTACTCGTTTTAAGGAGTGGCCAAGCTGAAGACGTTCATAATTTAGCGTCTGATTAATTATAAGATTGCTGATTTCATCTAAATAATATATTTGTTTGTGATTTTTTGTTACTGGATAGTATATTATATTACCTGTATTATATAGGCTGTTGTCCACTTGACGCTCCAAATGCTTCAAAACATTCCTCTTCTCCTTTCTTTCAATAAAGAAAGAAGGAGAAGTACGCTTCAAAGCATTTGTAGCGTCAAGTGGACCGCAGCCATAGTGATATAATAGTTGAATTATAAATAATTTATAATAAACATACCTAAAAATCTCCACAGATTTGGAGAAGTAGGTCCTAGCTGTTTGGAAATACTTCCATAAAAACTTTCAACCAAATTGTTTGTACGGTTGGGACATCCGTATACTGAGACTTTAGATGCAATTGGTAACCATGTATTTTTAACATACTGCATAAAATCAGCAATTGCTGGGTATTCATTTGTTAAGGTACTAGAAATTCTTTGCATAACATTTAAAGATTCTTCAAACAAGTCACTTGGCGCCAAAGCCATTGTTTTTGCCACATAGATATAATAATTCACTAGGTGCATCGGTTAAACCTAATCGTCGCCATTTTCTTACAAAAGCCTGTAATATAGAAAAGTAGCTTATTAATAAAATTATTAAAATGATGTAAATGCGTTAACAATTTTTTTATTACATTTATATTAAAATTCTCTCCCTCTTCTTTTTGTTTCTATCTACAGAAGGAAACAAAGTTATTCTCTATAAAAAATAGAGAAAATATGTTACGAGTGTACTACTATTTTGGTTTTGAATTTTAGTTTTTAGCTGAAAGTAGAAAATGAGAAAGGATACTTGTAGATATATACAACAATATACAGGGTAAGTTTTTTAAATTAATACACCTAAATATCTAGAAAACAATTTTTGAAAAAAAATTTAAAACAAAAGTTGTTTGGTTTTAAGCGAACATATAACAGCATTATTAAATTTTGATTTGGTAAACGTTTTTTTTTTCAGGATTGTTTCAAGGTCAACTTAATTTTTTTTAATAGGCACCTATATTTTTTTAACAGCATGTTATTTCATGTAAAAAACAACTTTTATTTGAATTATTTTTTTATTTGCCTAATATTTTTCGAGTTTAAGAAAAACTTTATAATTTTTTTAATATTTAACTTACGATATCTCGATAATTGTTGATTTGTTGGAGAGAAGTGGTGCAGAACTTTTTCACTTGATTTGGTCTTAAGAATACCCAGTCAGAAATGTAACCTTGATTCAAGGTTGATTCAACGTCGATATGGTTGACAGTTGGTTGAGTCGATAAGAAAGTCGATATTTCTGCAATATCGATCATGTCCAGTGTCGATTCAAGGTTGATTCAACGTTAAAGCGATTAATAGCGCTGTTTTGAGTGCGCACTTATAAAATTTGATCAATTTGTATCTTCAGATTTTAATCCTAAAAAATATTACATTGTTTATGTAAATTGTACGTACAAAATAATTTTATGGACGTTTAAGAAATAGCGTAATTGCGCGATTAATCGCATGTATAAATATAGATTTTATATTTAGGACCTATCCAGACAAACACTTAAGCTCTAATCTGTGTGTGTGTGTGTGTGTGTGGGGGGGGGTAGATGTGTGCGCGCGCGCGTGTATAAACCATGCATATATCCATAAAGTAAATAAATTATTCAATTGAATTTTACAATCACGAATATACGTTATCTATATATATAAGTCACGTCTGTCTGTCTGTACGCGAACTACTCATTCGTTAGTGGACCGAATTTTTACCAAAAGTATATGAAATAGGGGTAGAATTTCCCGGGGATGAAAATGTCGCGGTTAATTTTTCGTTACCGATCTTTTTGGAAACCGGTTCCGAAATTTTTTCAAATTTTACGAGAATTTTTCGGGAATTAATTTACCGAATCTCAAAGAATTGTATATGAAACAGGGGTAGAATTTCCCGGGGAGTGCCATAAAGTGTATAGTTTTTCGCTACCGATTTTCTGGAAACCGATTTTTGTAATTTTTCCAATTTTTCGGGAAATTGACCGAATCACATTCGTTAGTGGACCGAATTTTTACTAAAAATATATGAAGTAGGGGTAGAATTTTCCGGGAAATGCCATAATGTGTATTGTTTTTTGTTACTGATTTTTTAGAAATCGGTTTTTTTATTTTTTCGGGAAATAATTGACCGAATCTCTTCGTTAGTGGACCGAATTTTTATCAAAAGTATATGAAATAGGGGTAGAATTTCCCGGGGAGTGCCATGGAGGGGGGAGAGAGGGGGAGAGAGGGGGAGAGGGGGGAAAGAGGGGGAGAGAGAGGGGGAGAGAGAGAGGAGGAGAGGGAGAGGGAAAGGGAGGGAGGGAGGGAGGGAGGGAGGGAGGGAGAGAGAGAGAGAGAGAGAGAGAGAGAGAGAGAGAGAGAGAGAGAGAGAGAGAGAGAGAGAGAGAGAGAGAGAGAGAGAGAGAGAGAGAGAGAGAGAGAGAGAGAGAGAGAGAGAGAGAGAGAGAGAGAGAGAGAGAGAGAGAGAGAGAGAGAGAGAGAGAGAGAGACTATTTGCGTGTCTTATTACATATGTCCCCCGGGGCGAAGCCCGGGTAACCAGCTAGTAAACGAATAAACGCAAGAAAAACAAGAACGTTTGCACTCACTTTATTTTTCAGTATTTTTACCTTGAAAAATATAAAAAAATATATAATATTACCATCCTTGGTAGAAATAATTTTACAACAATTTACGTATATTTTTATGAAAAATTACAATCTTTTACAATAAATCACAAATTTCTACTTTGCGAAAATTGTAGAAATTCCTTGTAAATTGTAGTAAATTGTAATAAATTGTAGTAAGTTGTAAAAAGTAATAGAAAATTGTAACAACTTTTTTACAAACATTTTTATGAGACGTAGTAAATCGTAGAAGTTGTAGATTATTGTAAAAATCATAACTATTTACAACTATCTACAACATTCTGCAAATATTTTTTATGAGAACGTAGTAAATTGTAGAAGTTGTAGATTATTGTAAAAATTACAACTATTTACAACGTTCTAACAAAATTTTTTATAAAAATTGTAGTAATTTGTAAATGTTGCAAATTATTGTAAAAATTACAACTATTTACAACTTTCTACAATATTCTAAAGATATTTTTATGATTAAATGTAACATATAAACAAAGTAAACTTGTCCCATTCTAACTTATATTGCATCTGATCAAATCAAATATACTAATAACAAACCAAATATACTACATCTGATCAACCAAATATACTACATCTGATCAGTTCAAATATACTATTTGATACATGCGTGTCAAGAGATTGATGTAAACTAGGCCAATGTCGAACATGTCGCATATTTATAGTATATATATTTATCCAGTGAGAAGGCTGATGTCGTATCGACGTCAATTCAACGTTGATTCACCGGCATAAAAAATTAGCTGATTTCAATCAAATTGTTTTGGCATCATCGATTTGATATCAATTTTGTAAGAAATATATATATGACCCTATTAAGAGCTGACACCTTCCGTACGTCTGTTAACAATAAGTGTACCATATGTAGACAATACGAAACGTCTTTATCAATCATGCAATGTTGTAGCACAGTGCGGAAGGTGACTGACTCAAGAGCCAGAAGTTTCAGGTTCAAATCCAGCGGTGGTAAGCAAATTTTCTAAGTATAATATAAATTTATTTAATTAAGCTTGCACGTAATCAAGATTTTCAGCAATAAAATAATGTTCAACGAGAAAAGTAAATTTTATATTTTATTTTGTAGTATATCCAAAAAGTTGTAGTTATTCATAAAAATTTCTACGCATTTATAAAAAATTATAAACATGGCCCAAATCGCGTACTTTTGACGTAGTAAAAATAGCGTGAAAAGTTGTAATTATATTATAAGAAATTGTAGTTTTCGCATAATTTTTGCGTGAAAATTTATAAAATTATTTCCATCAGGGATATTTCAATCAAATTTTAACCTTACTTCGACGTTGAAACGACGTTGAAACGATAGTTGAATAGACGTTGATATTTTATACGCTTTCGACGTCGAATCGACCAGAATTACGACATTGATTTGACATTCGGTTTTCGACATTGATTCGACGTCGAATCAACTAATTATTTCTGACTGGGTATGCTGTTGCAATAGTACCCCAATAACTTTTTTTTAAATACTTGTGTATACATTTTCTAGATTTTATGTCTAGATTCTGTATACACAAGTATTTCGAAAAGTTGAGGTACTATTGCAATAGTAGATTTAAGACCAATTATGTCAAAAAGTCCTGTACCACTATTCCCACTAACAAAGAATAATCAAGATATTAATATTGAAGAAATTATCAATTTTGTCTTGAATATGTTGAAAAGTATTAGGCAAATAAAAAAACGTTCTAGACATAAGTTGTTTTTTACATAAAATAAGATTTTTATTAAGATTTAAATTTTGTAAGAAAATTCAATTATTTCAGGAAAAACCCTTATTTTTCCGGTTGCTACAGTAGTGGTTTCTTCCTTAAATTTAATTAATATTATTTAAAATACCTGTGAATAATGAAACCAGCAACCATGGATAGTAACTATTGGGAATTGCTCACTCATTGCTGATATCGCCGCTTTCTCATAATCCGCCATAATAAATTTTAGATTTTTATTCAAACCAGGTGCAAGTGAAACAATTTTCTCCCACATTGCTTTATAGAGAGAGGCAGAACGTGCCTCACATAGTGCAAAAACTGTTGCTATTCCCTATAAATTGTACATGTGTCTTAATAAAATGTAAAATATACAGGGTGAGACAATAACAATTGCCACCTTGAATATCTTAGAAAATACATATTATAGCAAAAAAAAGGTTTTACATAAATGTTGTAAGGTTTAAAGGGTGATATAAGGTGGTTTAATTGATTTCAACACAACAATAATTCTGCGAAGATCATGTCGTCGACTTAAATTTTTTAAATAGACTTTATCTTTTATTGTATAGAATAATTCCATTCATTTTATGTGAAAGTATCAGAAATAAACAATAGAAACCTACATATTTCTGTATGTTTCTTACATCAATCAATTATTCTCCGTGCGGATTTGCCACCGACAGCGAAGGACGTCGTTGGATCTCGAATTAGATCTCCATGCGCAGCATGCTAGACTGAACAATCTCCAAGATGGGCTTAGTAGGCTACGGAAATTGAAGCAACGGCTGGAACAAGCACGTGAGAAAGGTGACACCGACCTGGCGACGTGGCTGCTGGAAGACCAGAAATTTCAAAATCTCATAGCGCAAGCCGAAAGTGGCAGGAACGGCAAGAGCCTCGAGGATAAGAAAGTGGAATGATGCTGAAGAAAACTTCAAAAGAGATCTACAAGTTGAGGAAAACGAAGGCTCGGAAGGGAAAGCCCAACATAATTTCTTTCAAGTAAGTATCACTTTACTGTAAAATTATTTTCTATTATCTATCTTTAGTCAGTGGCATATTCTAATAGAAAATTTAACGAATGTTTAGAATTGATACTTTATTCTCTGTTGACGAAAACATTGAAACTTTCTATGTATAATAATGTAAGCAACTTGCTATATGGTTGTGGAAGCGTGAGCGACAGACCAGCCCCGTTCGTTACAAATAATATTTATTACTTATTCACGACAATTAGTACGGATCGCTCTTCCCTGTCACGCAGCTACGCAACGACTCTGGCGACGGTCTCGCCACGCCACCTTCGTAGGCTCGCTAGGGTCAGGATTGGCCCGTCCTCGAGCCTTTCTATTGGCTCTCGTAACGAGCCTCGAATTGGCCGCTCCTTGTCTTCCTACTGGCTGCCGTGAATCGGCAGCGTTGCCGGTCGGGAAGTTCGGCGGTAGGTTCAAATTCCCGGGGAGGACCGTGGTAACTTGCTTACACTCGGCCTTTCCTGCCACCGTTGCCTGTCCCCAGGCATGTTAGTTAGTCTGCTCCTTACTGGTAGTTTTCTTTCAGCTATAGTTCTCGGTTGTTCTTGGTGACCGGTGTGGTAAACCCGGTACACCTATTCGTCCATCTTAAATCCGGACAATATCATTATTTCTCCACTAACGGCGTCAACTTGGATTTCTTGGGCACACCCATATACAGCATCCAATTTAAAGGGTTTCATCGGCTACAACCAATTTCATAAATTAGTATTCTTTTTGCAATCAAAATCAATTAATTCATAACAGTGGCTACAACCACTAGGTTCTATTTTTATTCTGTGCTACCGGCTACGACCGTACAGTATCATCAATAATAACTATTATTTAACTTCATCAATAATAACTATTACATCTTTTGCAGTTGGGCGACAATTTCGCACTCCCTTATCACAACAAACAAACAAAGTATTTTATTTGAGTTCATTAAAAGCATAGAAAATAATATTAAAGGTCTTCCTCTTCCTACACAAACATTTATCAGAAACCGCTCGATTCCCATCATTAACGAGATAAATTCAGATTCTCGCTCTTCGCCCTCTCACTCGGACAAAATCATTCGCAAAATGCTATCACAAACCAAAGTTTTTCTCCATAATAATCCGGATATTATCCTTACCAGAGCCGACAAAGGGAACATAACTGTAGCCATGAACTCTCTCGATTACATAAATGGGATGGAGTTGCTTCTATCAGATACGAACACGTACACCAGAGTCAACAAAGATCCTATTCCTTCCCTCACAAGAACTGTAAGAGCATTGCTCACTAGATGGAAGAATTTGAATTTTATTACTTCTGCTACTTATAAGTTTCTCTACGTTAGTGATGGAGTACTTCCGAGAGCCTATGGACTTCCGAAAATCCACAAACAAAACAATCCGTTAAGAATTATAGTTTCATCCATCGACGGTCCTTTACACAATTTAGCCAGATTCTTACACAACATAATTTCTTCGAGCATTCCTAAAGCCAATAGCCACATTAAAGACAGTTTTCAACTAGTTGATAGTTTGAACGGGTCAAACTTGGATGACAATTACACTCTTGTTTCCCTTGACGTTGTTTCGCTTTTTACAAACGTTCCTTCGGATCTGGCTATTGATAGCATTTGTAATAGATGGGAACATCTTTCAGAAAACTGTGGCATTCCCAAAGATGAATTCGTTCTTGCTGTACGAATCATTCTCGACTCGACCTTTTTCAGATTTAATAACATCATATATAAACAGAATTTCGGATCTCCCATGGGCTCTCCTTTGTCTCCGGTCCTCGCGGATCTAGTTTTACAAGACATTGAGACGAGGGCGATTAGAACTCTTAATTTTTCTTTACCGTTTTTCTACAGATACGTGGATGACATTGCGATGGCCATCCCTTACGATATGGTCGATTTTACCTTACAAACTTTTAACTCGTTCCATCCACGTTTACAATTTACTATAGAGGTTGGTAACAAAACACTGAATTTTTTAGATACTACCATTATTAACAACAATGGGCTGATCGAATTTGATTGGTACCATAAGCCTACCTTTTCGGGCCGTTACTTAAATTACAATTCTTGTCACCCCTCGTCTCAAAAGCGTGGTACCATCATAGGACTTATCGACCGAGCTTTTTTATTATCCCATCCGAAATTCCACGAGAAAAACTTAGAACTTATCGTTAGCATCCTTCTGAACAATGATTACCCTTTAGACCTTATATTTAACACTATTCACGAACGTCTTAAATGTCTCTTTTTTAAACAAACTAAAAAACAAAATCCGAACGATACTGATGACGACACTGCTTCTAAAAAATGGTTTACCGTTCCGTTTTTGCCGTCAATTTCCATCAAATTTAAAGATATTTTTAGAGGATCTAATACGCACCTATCATACTACAGTGTTAATAAATTAAGTAAATTAATCAAAGTTCAGAAGGATGCTCTTCCGACTTTTGCATCAAGTAATGTGGTCTACAAGATCTCTTGCCGTGATTGCGACGCATCATACGTGGGTCAAACTGGTAGACAACTAAAAACCAGAATATCTGAACATCGTAACCACATTAATAGAAATAGTTCTGCCCACTCCGTGATCACTGATCACAGAATTCAGAATAACCATGAATTCGATTGGGACGGCGTCGAGATATTGGATCACGAGAGATTTCATTACAAGCGACTTATCTCGGAAGTTCTATACATTAGACAACAGCGCCATAGTTTGAATTTACAGTCAGATACCGATTGCTTACACCACGCGTACTTGCCTATCATAAATAATGCTTAACCTTTGGTTTCCCTTTTCGGTTGGTTACTCTGTATAATCACGTTTGCGGACCTGCTTGCTTGTGACCGTTCTCATTTCGTATCCAACCGACACTTGTGTGACTGCGATATTCTCGCTTCTATATCGAGATGTGCGTTTCTCTATATTCACACCGGTTTGCTACGTATTTTTGACTGTTCCGAGATGTGCGATTCTTTGTATCCGCACCGTTTTGCTACGACTTTTTATTGTAATTTTGACTGCTGCAGAACTTGAGGTGAGCTCTCTCCTTTTCTTTTTCTTTTTCGTTCCTTTAACGATTGAATAACTTAATGTCTTTTTCGTTTTTCAGTGGAAATGTCCACCATAATCGTGTGTACCAGCTCGTTTATCACGACATCTCTCCAGGAAGGGAGGTTGCTGCCTCGAGCTCTGCAGGAATGATCCTTATTCTGTTAATAAAGCTGAAGATGGCTCAAAGGAGGAGCCGAAACGTTCTTTTGTAAATACAAGTTATAATTGTTATTGCGCACCACGATCCGCGCTCGACTCGCATCGCCGTTTGTTTATATGATATTATTTAATAATTACTAGAACAGTTTTATTTTCTAACGGCGACTACCGTAAATCAACAGCAACAGCTGTAGAATTTGTTCAATACTTGAAACGATGAGTAAGCTAACGCCAACAACCGTGGAATCTCATAACCCTGACGGCAACTACCGTCAAACCAACGGCAACAACCGTATAATTGGTTCCATATTTAGAACAATGACAAACAACGGCTACAACCGCAATTTCATCATGCTTCCTGACGGCAACTACCGTCAACGGCAACAACCGTATAATTGGTTTGTTATTTAGAACAATGACAAATAACGGCTACAACCGTGAATTCATCATGCTTCCTGACCGCAACAACCGTCAACGGCAACAACCGTATAATTGGTTTGTTATTTAGAACAATGACAAATAACGGCTACAACCGTGAATTCATCATGCTTCCTGACGGCAACTACCGTCAACGGCAACAACCGTACATCAAACGTTCGTGGTCACACTACCATCGAACGAGCAACTAATTACTCACCTTGAACAGTGATCCACGGTTTCATATTGTCGGCGGCTTCAACCGTCCGGCTTCGCTTACGTCCTTCCTTTAAGTCATCGACTTTGTATCGATCATTTATTAGGACTTTTCGAACTCGAAACGGGCCCTTAAATTTTGGATGTAACTTCTTGCTACTGCCCGTTGCCGGATCGCTAGTGATTCGTACCAAAACTAGATCACCAGCTTTGTACTGAATGGCATTACGACGCGTTCTGTCATAACGCTCCTTTTGTTCCAGCTGTTTAGAATCAATATGCTCTTTGATGTCACTACGTAGTTCAGTCAGGTCCAGCCGATGTACCACATCCTGAATCTCTGCTAAAAGATGAGCTTCGGCCACACCCCGCGTCTCACAACCAATGAGGAGCGCCTTTAACGAAGTGGTGTTGATGCCTTTATTGTACATTGTGTTCATAGCGCTCTGGATTTGTTTCACAGCCGAATCCCAATCATCAGGATCCCGTCCAGCCGTAGTGGTAGCTAGGGCCTGCACGATAGTTTTGTTGTACCTCTCACATTGCCCATTAGCCCGTGGGGTAGCAACAGCATTTAGCACATGTTTGATGCCATAAATGTTGCAAAACGTCTGAAACGACTGAGACGTGAAGGCAGTCCCTCTATCACTGATTATTCTGGTAGGAACTCCAAACAAATAAATGAAATTAGTCAAAACTTTTACAACATACTGGGTCTTTTGACTTTTTACTGCTTCGATAATAGTAAACTTGGTGAACGCATCCACCATTACTAAAAGGAACTTATTTTGTCTTCGACTGGTTTCAAAAGGACCTACGTGGTCGATATGTATCGTATGAAACGGAACCGGTGCCTTTTCGATAATATTCAGTTTGCATTGCTTCTTACCAGATGTATGTTTGTAATAAGCACAATTCAAACAAGCATTAATATACTTTGTTACAAACTGCCTCATGCCAGCAAACCAGTAGCTTCTCTTGAGACGCTCCAACGTCTTTTCTGCACCTAGATGACCCGCGTCGTCATGGCACAATCTACAGACCTGCATCCGCGCGTTCCGTAGTACTATCCATGCCTTACTATTTCCACCTAATCGTCTGTATAGTTTATCGTCGTGTATCACATAATCATCAAAATAGTGCTTAGTCTCGCCTGTTGGCTTTCCATTTAACAAAATATTACGGATCCGCACCAACTGCTCATCTTGCAGCTGAGCAGCAAGTATCCAATCGCCTTCTGTAATATCAATCTGTGCGACTTCTAACATTAGTGGCATAGAATTGCGATTGAGTGCATCCGCGTGTGCCATTTTAATTCCTGTCCGGTACTCGACCTCAAAAGTATATTCTTGCACCTCGAGCCACCACCGGGCTATTCGAGGCAATAAGTCTCGCTTAGTAAAGGTCGCACGTACCGCGGTGCAGTCAGTTACAACCTTGAAACGGATTCCTAACACATATACTCTAAAATGTCGCAGAGCTAGTACAACGGCCATCGTCTCTAACTCGTACGAGTGGTAACAACGCTGATCTGCCGTTGTTTGTTTACTAAAGTACGCTATCGCTGTCATTTTACCATTAACCAATTGTAGTAACACGGCACCGACGCCGATTGCGCTCGCATCGGTATGGATCTCCGTCGGCTTATTCGGATCAAAGATTTGTAATACCGGTCGAGTCGTAAGTTTTTCCTTGATCGCGGCAAAGGCCTCATTTTGATCCTCTGTCCACGACCAGGGTTCGCTCTTTTTCGTAAGTCTAGTCAATGGCTCAGCCATTGCTGCGAAATTTGCAATAAACCTTCGAAAATAGCCTGCCAACCCTAAAAACTGCCGTACTTGTTTAATGGTTCGAGGTGCTTTCATGCACATTACAGCCTCGATTTTTCGACGTCCGGGTCGAGCCCCTTGACTGCTAATTTCTCTCCCTAAGTACTCAATAGACTCTGCAAAGAATGAACATTTCTTTAGCTTAAGAGTTAGATTATGATTACGGAACACTTCCAGCACCCGGCACAACCGATTCATACCTTCTTCTACAGTTTTTGATGGTATGATTACATCGTCTAGATATGGAAACGCTATTACATTTTTTAATATTCTATCCATCAATTCCTGGAAAGTTCCGGGTGCATTCATCGGACCAAACGGCATTCGCAACCACTCATAGTGGCCATCTGGTGTGATGAAAGCTGTTTTTTCAATCGATTCGGCCGCCATCGGTACCTGGTAGTATCCCGACGCTAGATCTAATCCCGTAAAGAAGCAACTACCGCCTAATTGATCTATTTGATCTTCAATCCGTTGCATGGGGTACGGCTTTTTAACTGTAATCGCGTTTAATTTACTGAAATCGATACACATGCGATATTCTCCGTTACTCTTTTTCACGAGCACGACAGGGCTTGCATAAGGTGAATTCGACTCTCGAATTATACCATTCGCTAATAGTTCCTCGACCATATTTCTTAGTATTTGTTTTTCAAATTCTGCTAACCGATACGGGCGATAAACTACAGGTACGTCTGTCGTACAATGTATGCTAAACGAAATAGCGTCCGTCTTTTCTAGATCTGACATTGAAGATGACACGCAATCCTCAAATTCTCGAATTAGTTCGACACATCGTTGCCTCGCCGTTTCGCCAATAGGCCTTACGCGTATCGAGTCTTCCATTGACATATCTAAGAAATTTACACTAACGATCTCTTTTGACAACTTATTCATATCAGGCAATTGTTGAAATAACAATTCCTTCCCACGTTTAATAGTTATTATATGTTCCTGTTTTAGAAAATCTCGGCCGACGATGATTTCATACGCAAGACAATCATCCGGTATAATGATCGCGTTGACACACGCTTTCGCATTCATTATCTTTATCTCACACAGGGTTGATCGATCACTGGTTACGGTCTGTCCAGCGAATCCCTTTAATATTATACTTGACCGTGGTACGACAGTCATTTTATATTTCTCGACAACCGAATTCCGCAATAGGGTACAACCGCTTCCCGTATCAATCAATCCGTTAATCTTACACCCATTTACTATTAATTCTCGTTCATACAAGTTTGACGTTGATCCTTCCGATCTCACAATATTTACATCTTTATTTTGAGGGCACTTAGCAGTAAGATGCCCTTTCCGTTTACATTTTTCACATTCTACTCGCGGCTCAGGACATTTCCTCGCATAGTGACCTACTTTTCCGCAATTATAGCATTCTACTTGCAGCTTATTATGATCGCTATTATCGTTGATTTTATCCGTTGTTTTCGAAATCTCGTTATCTGCGTTTCGCGACTGATTTGATCTCGGGTATTTTGTATATCGATCTTCCCGATCGCGCCCCTGACCTACGGTCGATGTGTCTTTGGTTTTCTCGCCCTTTGACGGCAAGTCCCCGAGGGTCGACATATACGCATATAACCCGTTTGCATTATCCAGCTGCGCGGATCGCACCGTTCTCGCGATATTCGCGTCCGTTATCCCGCCAATTACCGCGTCAATTATGTATTTATCCGGTATCTTAATATCTAACTTACGCAATTTACTTAGTTTCTGAAAACAGTAATCTCCCAACGCTTGGCCAGGGAGGCTTTCGTATAACGCGGCTTCTTTAAATAATTTATGGAAAGGAATGGACTTACGAAACTGTTGTTTTAGGTCTCTTTTTGTTTCTAACCATGTAACGGCCAACCGTGGTCGCATGTCATACCACTGCCGAGCATGACCCTTTAGTCGGCTTGGTATTAGTCTCATGATCGCTCGGTCATCACAATCATACTGTACCGATAACTCGTCCACGTGTTCGATCCATTTCTCAATAGTCAATTCGTCCTTCGCTGGGTCAAACGGTGAAATCATTAGTTCATCGCCTCGATGTATGCACGAGCCACGTGTATGTGACCGTCGGTCCAAGCTTTCTACAATGCGTTCCAGTCTCTGAACGCGTTCATCATTATATCTTCCTTCATCGTCTCGTGTTGAAGAACGTGAATGACGTCTCTTTCTCGTCGACGTCCTAATCCGTGAATCGTGATGCGATTTACGCGACTTATGGCGGCCCATTATTCCCGCCGTACGTACCTACGTACTTTCACACTTCAGGATTTCCGAGCGCTGCGTGGCACGCGCGTTATGTGTAGGCCCACTTCTGATATGTAAGCAACTTGCTATATGGTTGTGGGAGCGTGAGCGACAGACCAGCCCCGTTCGTTACAAATAATATTTATTACTTATTCACGACAATTAGTACGGATCGCTCTTCCCTGTCACGCAGCTACGCAACGACTCTGGCGACGGTCTCGCCACGCCACCTTCGTAGGCTCGCTAGGGTCAGGATTGGCCCGTCCTCGAGCCTTTCTATTGGCTCTCGTAACGAGCCTCGAATTGGCCGCTCCTTGTCTTCCTACTGGCTGCCGTGAATCGGCAGCGCTGCCGGTCGGGAAGTTCGGCGGTAGGTTCAAATTTTCGGGGAGGACCGTGGTAACTTGCTTACAATAAGATTATGTATTATGGATAAGATAATGCTAGTCTTAATATTCAATTTCTTGTTTTTTTCCGGATATTACTTGACATTTTTTTTCAGTTTATTTATTACCTGGATATAATATTTGAGTATTTATAACACGCTTCGGGGAGACAAGAGGACTCACGTACAGGAAGCATCCTGAATCGTGAGGAGCAAGAGGACTCACGTACAGAAAGCACCCCGAATCGTGAGGAGCAAGGGGGCTCACGTACAGAAAGCACCCCAAATCTTGAAGGGCAAGGGGACTCACGTACAGAAAGCACCCCGAATCGTGAGAGGCAAGGGGACTCACGTACAGAAAGCACCCCGAACCGTGAGAGGCAAGGGGACTCACGTACAGAAAGCACCCCGAACCGTGAGAAGCAAGGAGACTCACGTACAGAAAGCACCCCGAACCGTGAGAGGCAAGGGGACTCACGTACAGAAAGCACCCCGAATTGTGAGGGGCAAGGGGACTCACGTACAGAAAGCGCTCGGAACCGTGAGAGGCAAGGGGATTCACGTACCGAAAGCACCCCGAATCGTGAAGGGCAAGAGGACTCACGAACAGAAAGCACCCTGAATCGTGAGGGGCAAGAAGACTCACGTACAGAAAGTATCCTGAATCGTGAGGGGCAAGGGGACTCACGTACAGAAAACACCCCGAATCGTTCCTGTAAAGAATGACGTTTCAAATTGTTTAAACAATACTATCATATTGTTTAAACAATACTATCATAAACAAATTACTTTTTAATTATTGTGTTTATCAAAAATTCATATTGTTTCCTTATAACAGTAACCGCATTGATCCGAAAGTGATATCTTTGCTGGACTGACCTCAAGCTTCTAAGGGTTGAAACGCTGAAACTGTTCATTTTTTGACATTTTGCCTGAGGAAATATTTGTTCAGTGACTCAAAAAGTACAAATATTGCAAATTCAGCCATTTTCACCGGGGCCCAAAATCACGTGGTTTAGTGCGGGGTCCTTTGCAATTGTCGACAATTGAATGCGTCTACAAAATGCAATTAAATTTCTTAAAATATTTTTTGTTTTTTTTTCAACAATCAATTTTATTATTCTACGTGTAAAAGTATTAAGGGGGTAGTACATTCTGGCGGCCGAAAATGAAGGTCAATTTCAGGCTTTATTTGTGACAAAGTGTTAGGCCAATCAGGTTCATGGTGTATACGATATTGAAGTACATGTTTAAAAGAAGTTTATTTTGTGCCAATAAACTTCTTTTTGTTAAGTGCTATAACTATCACAATTTTTAACATTTTTACAATTTTTGAACGTCAACCTGTGGGGAATACATTTAAATTTAATAACGCTTTTTGCGTTTTTCATTTCAGGCATGCCGTATAGGAGCTATTAGGTACACCGTAGTCGAGCGCGCGCGCGCGCGCGCGAAGAGATGACTCATAGCTCCTACATTTCTTAATATTTTTCTATATAAAAAATACTCTAAATGCACCTAAACATGTACTTCAATATTGTATACATCATGAACCTAATTGGCCTAACACTTTGTCACAAATAAATCCTAAAATTGACTCTCATTTTCGGCTGCCAGACTGTACTATCCCCTTAAGGTAAAGTTATTAAAAAGTGAATATTTTACGAGATTTCATATTTTACATAAAATGTATCTTGACAAAATTTATTGTCTCACAAAATTCTTAATGCAAAAAGAGCTTTATTATAGTGTTTTGAAAATGTCTCAATAAGATTTACAAAAAATGCAATAAAAATAGGAGTTTTAATTTAAAAAATTTAATTTGACTTTGATATGACCTTAACGACATCACTTAAGGTGTAACTAATATTTCTATCTTCTTTTTCTCTCAAAATCAAATAACTTTCGTCTAAAAAGTTTTTTTCTAAAACTTATAAATTTTAAGATATTTTAGTAGATTAGTTAAAATAAGCCACTTTGTATATATACATAATAAAATGTAATATTTAATACACATATACACATATTATTATTATATATTTTTATTAATTTATAATATTTACTAATATTACGTCCTGTGGACTCTAAGATTTTCCTTTTTCATAACGACTTTCGTGGGAACATTTCGTAAGAAATTTTCCCAATGAAAATTATCTTTAGGATAAGAACCGGAACGATATTATCGATCGGCAAGGGGGTTACTTCGTCACATTCTTACAAATCAAAAGGCAAATTAAACAGGATCTATTTGTCGAAACTGTCCGCACCGGTCGATAATATGGTTAAGCCGCCATAAATCAAGGGGTTGTTACGAAAATTTCGTGATAACCCTTCCCACTTAGATGATAACCGACTCACGCGAGAGATCCGAGAATTATATCTATTGACATTGGTCCGGATCTAACATCTCAATTCGTGATATCCGTCTAACTTAACCCCCTAACGAGCGATAACAGACAAAAAGTTCTGTGAGAAGAACAAATTGAATCACCAAAATCGAGACATTTTCTCGCGACAAATCGTATATAAACCCCGACCGCGGGACACCAGTCAGTCAGTCTCGATTCCAAAGTACGAAGGATACTTGTATCCACCCGATCATTTTTAGTCTCGTGCCGTTTCAATTAAATTCTGTGCGGCTCAACAATCCTACCGAGACGAATCAAGCAGCTGTCAACCTACTACACCGTTATAATTAGAGACATCCAGAGATCTTCAGCGATAGTAAGTCCTATCCTTCCATATACATATAAATATCAGTCCCCCCTTATTTTTTTCTTCCTTATTTAATTCTCGTGTGCGGAAGCCCTCTCGGGTACATACTCTTTCAAACCCTCCAGCTCCGTTTAAGTTCTTATTACTTTTGGTTTAGCCGAATTATCGGTGGAGCCAGAGTAATTTCTATTACTCTTGGATTAGCCGATTTCCGGTAGATTTGGAGTAATTTCTCCTATTAGTTCCAATTTAGCCGATTTGTCGGTGGAGTCGGATTAATCTTTGCTACTGTTGGTAACGTCAACAGGCCATCTCCCTTTAAATTAAAATCCTTCAGACCCGAGTCGGCTTTCCGTGATTAGTATACTATAATAATTAACCACCTTCCCCTAACCTATAGTGAATTCGACTGTTCTCACGGAAGACTCTGCCAAGTCCCTAAACGCCGCGAAACATTCCCGGAATCGTCGGAACAAACGGGCGCGAAGGGACCTTGATTTCCCTCAGAGAGTCAGTAACCCAGGAGCTCCGCGACTTCCCACTCCACCGCCTCACCCAGGTTGTTCGACGGACCTCTGCTCGCCACAGACCAATCATCCTCTTGTTCGCCCAGTTATTTTACCCACGTGGCCTCCTCCTGCGAATTTCCGCCCTGTCTGTAGGGTGCCCCCTTTCCGTATGGTCCACGTCGTCCCCGATCCCTCCGTTTTGCTTCAACCTCCTGATTCCCCCTCCTCTTCTCGAAGTCCCTCCCCGACCTCCTCGACCGCCACGACCCTCGATTTCGAGCAAGTGGTCGAGACCATCGATCTAGACTAAGTCCTTGTCTTAACACACATACACACACATCCAGTTTTACTATGTACTCATCTTACACTAATCTCTAGTTTACAATTACATCGTTTATATCAGTCAACATTTGTTTATGTCAAATAAATGTAAATACTCATGTTAAAAAGATTTTCATTCATTCTTTAATTTAAGACCTCACCCATCGTAGGATCTCCCTCTCGAAATCGCGCGAGGTCCGATTCCGAGTTAAAGGGATTAAATTCCCTGACTCGAAAGAGGACCGCCGATCGCACCTGCTCACGGAAGGTGTCGTAGCGTCTCTACGGACGTTGACCCTTCCTGAGTCATAAAACTGCGTTCGGGGCTCGCGCCACGCGCCTTACAGCACGTACCTGCGAGCGATTTGTGAGTATCTAGTTGCGTCCTTCCCTACCCCGACCCCTCTGGCTAGCCTCTCCCTCGCTTCCCAGATTTTCTTGTCCTAATCTCGGGGTTGGACGTAACACTAATATTATATACATATATATTTATAGATTGTGCCAAAAAGACCAAACATTACTCAATTGTACAGTATACATGTTCGCTATGCTGGTAAGGTATGTATTTACTAAGAAAATTTTAATTGTACTATACATATATGTATATGAGATAAATATATATGTCAAGTCTAGATAAAGTTACTAACAAAATTTACTATCTAAAAATGTATACTGAGCATTGTTGTCACTGACTGAAAGACAAAATAATATAAGGCAAAAATACCTATTCTTTAATATTACAATTCCTGATCATTTTTGTACTTTTAATCTTTAAATAAATATAACATTACAATTATAACTAATTGTAAAATTGTATGATGCAAGAAAATAATATTTATTATTATCTGTATATATGTATTATAAATCTAATATATTATGGATAATTGTATATATTATACACTTTATTATTATTCAAAAATTTAAAACTACGAAGTATCCAGGAATAGGAACAAATGTGTTTAGGAATTGGTACTTTTACCTTAATTGCTTTATTCTTTTCTTATTACTCTTTTTTTCTTTATTGCTCAGTGCAAACAACAAAGAGCTGCGTTAGCGACTTTATCTAAATTGTACTTATAAACATATAAATTTTAAAAATATCTTATTGATATAGGGTATAGCGGTAGTTTTTGTGCTATGTGAGGTACGTTCTGCCTCTTTGTATAAGGCAATGTGGGAGAAAATTGTTTCACTTGCACCTGGTCTAAGTGAAAATCTAAAATTTATTATGGCGGATTATGAAAAGGCAGCTATAACTGTAATGAGTCAGCAATTTCCAGCTGCTTCTATTCATGGTTGTTGGTTTCACTACTCACAGGTATATTTAGTATAATAAATAAAAGTAAATAATGTTGCATTATATTAATAAGAAGTATTTTCTTCTGTCTTAGGCGCTTTATAGAAAATGACGACGCCTACAGCTAAATCGTGCACCTCGCGAATTGCTATCCATGGCCATGTCTATGGCATTAGCATCTAGCTCCTTATTTGTGGATTCATTAAATATAATGCAAAATATTGCAGATGACGTTTCTGCAACTTATCCAAATGTATTATTATTTATGGCTTATTTGCGTAGCACTTGGCTACCTATAGCATCCAAAGTTTCTGTACACAATTGTCCTGTTCGTACAAATAATTTGGTGGAAAGTTTCCATCATGTTGCTAATCAAAAAGTTGGTGCAAGTAATCCAAAAGTATGGGTGTTTTTAGGTATATATCTATTTTTTCAGTTTCTTCTGCAATACGTACATATTTTTACAGTTTCTTCACACAGTAATATTTTATATATTTACATATACACATTGTATGTACATTGACAATTTTTCTTATAGAACACTTGTCGGAAATCATAACAAGCCAAGAACTTGATTATTCTCGCTTGCAAAATAATATACGTGTTAGACGTGCACGCACACAACCTAATAAGAAGAGAGATAATCAAATTAAAGAAGGACAAAGTGCTCTTATGAATGGTGATATTTTTTTAGAACACTTTTTACGTAGGTTTGAACGCTTTAATCTACATTATCAACCATCAGAATTACTGCCTGAAGGTAAATATTAATATAACTGCTAATTTTTATTAAAATATTTTTATGATAAGTAGATTTTAAAATATCTCCCAATTTTTATCTTTAATTATTTATAAAACTTTAATTACATGTAATACTTTATTGATTACAGCCAATGATAATGAAGAAATAGATGCAAGTGTTTACTTTCTAATAGAATTCTAGCACCAGGTCAATATCAACTATCTAGCTTACAAGGGGAGGTCGCAGCTGACTACCCACCGATTTGGATCTCCTTTTTTTTGGTGAATCTGTATGGTAAGTACATACGTCACGTAAAAGCGTTTTGTCCAATGCGCCTTAGAAATAGTATTTTTTTATGTTTGAAATATCGGCGATTTGGCCGCGATCGATAGTATAGGTTATGAGACCGAAAGTTAGCCGCATTATCGATCAGTGCCGTGTGGCGTAGCGAGCTGGCGCAAGGCGCAAGAGAGAAGAGAAAGGTGGTTCGATCCTCTAGACGAATCAAAAGAGCCTAAACGACAGGGGTGGGGAAGCAGAGAAGGGGGAAGGGTGAGGATGTAACAGTTAGAAAATTCAAACTTGGTCAAACTTGCTATGTAAGCGAAAGCAGTAAGACGCAAAAGTTTTGTTCCGCAGTATTAGTTTGTCATTACGCGATTATAGCAATATGGCAGCATCCGAAATTATTGACGACCGACCATCCACAAGTAAAGGACTTGAAGAAATCGTGGAGGAAAGGGAGCACGCTTTCATGAGTTCCTACAAGCAGCAGGATATTACTGATGGTCTACGAGTTTGTCATCAAATTTTGGAAAAGCTACAAATTATTAAAGGACCGGCAAGTGAATCAGTATCTCCTAAAGCATTAGCTTTAGGAGAAACATTTGCAACAACGATAATAGAAATATTACAAGAATGGGACTTTAATGAAGAAGAGGAATTATATCTACCTCAAGAAGATATTCCGGGAGATGTGATAAAAGAGTCGCAACCTTCTAATTCTTCACCAGAAAAAATGTCAATTCCTAGCACGAGCACAAGTGTAGAAGACAGTGGAGAAGAATTTGAACCAGTACCTTCTAAAAGATTAAAAACTGCAGATTATGTACCACTCGACACAAAAATTAAAATCGTGAACATGACGAAGCAGCATCCGAAATGGAGTTTGAAAACGATTCACAAACATGGAGGTAGTGCACTTCGCTCTAAAAAAGATTTAAAAAAATGGCAAGAACAGATTGAGAAAGGTAGTGGAGTAAAAGAAAAGTTCGATCTGATCAATAAATGGACTTTTGATCGTTTTGTTGAAGCCCGGCAGCAAACGCAACCCGTCTCCACAAGAATGATACAACAGTGGGCTTCTCAAGTTGCTCTACAATACCAAGGACCAGATTTTTATTTACTGCATCACATACTTGGGTAAATAAGTTCAAAGCATCTCATTTCATTCGCCAAAGAAAAGTTACGCGATATTTAAAATCAAAACATGCATTGGATTTACCGACAATATTAAAAGAAGCAGATAAATTCCAAAAACAGATCGCAGTAAAGATTTCAAAATTCCATCTTGATTTTGTTATTAATACCGATCAAACAGGTTGCGAATATCGTGTTGATGTGCGTAGAACATTGGCCAAGAAAGGAGATAAAAATATAGAAGTTTTCCTTGGCGATTTCAACAAAGTTATACACAGTTATACAGCACAGTATGCAATTACTGCTTCTGGAAAACTTCTTTCGAAAGTGTTTCTGTGTATGCAAGAACCTAAAGGAATTTTTGGACCTCGTGTTTTCGTTACTGTCGAAGAATTAACAAAAAATTATGGAAATGTACAGCATCAAAATCTGGAAAATTAATGAAAGAACTTTTCTTAAATTTTGTTAAAAACGTGCTTATGGAATATTGCAATAAGGAGGAATTTTTATTTATTCTAGATTCATGGGGAGGTCAAACAGATTCAGCATCTTTAAATAATATTTTTACTGATGATAATGGAAATTGCAGCTCAACTATTGAAATTATTCCACCTCATTGCACTCCGTACTGTCAACCGTGCGACGTATATTTTTTCCGTCAAATAAAGAATTTTATTAAAAGGCTGCAGAATTCTGTAGAAGTATTACAGAATAATCGACAATTATCGACGAGGGAAGATGCTATAAAAATTCATTCCCTCATTCATCATCAGTTATCCGCTCAAATTTTTCAAAATATGATAGAATATGCGTGGTTTGCGTCAAAATTAATACCGGAAAGAAAAGTGTTTTTAAATGTTAATGATGTTTGCTTTTCAAATACTGTTCGTTCATCAAAATGCGATTGTACAACGTGTGCAATTATAAGATGTGCTGTCTGTAAAAAATATTTGTTTTTCATGTTTCTATGACTTATATCATCCGACCCAATGTCAACGTTAACATTGGAAAATGTATAATTTCATCGTATATTAAATTCATTTATAATCGTTAATTAATATACAAATTTAGCATAATAATTAGCGTATATTAACATTTTATTTTTTAGTTTATATTGACTTATTGTTAATTATAATTATTAATTATAAATAATTATTAATTATAAATAATTATATTTATTGCATATACCCGGATAATATTTTACACTTATGCTTTCAAAATTTTCTGCCAGCGTTAGAATAACCATCTTTACGAAACATGTATCTATTTTATTTCATCTGATTTTTGTTTGTAAAAATATTTTATTTGTAAGTATTTGTATTATTTCATAACCCATTTTATAATAAAAAAATATAAAACTACTACTTCTAAGGCGCATTGGACAAAACGCTTTTACGTGACGTATGTACTTACCATACAGATTCACCAAAAAAAAGGAGATCCAAATCGGTGGGTAGTCAGCTGCGACCTCCCCTTGTTAGTATAACAATTATAATACAGATTGAGTAAAAATTATTATCTTGAAATAACTACCTTTTTTTATTTATTCCAGGTTTAGGTGAAACTACATATACTCAGAGTCAAAGACGGCATCGTTCTCGCAATAGTTTACCAAGACAAGAGGATATTTCTTTATTTATTGAATCTTCAGGTAATATTACATTTTACTTGCATTACCTTTCTATTATACATTTATTTTATAATTTTTTCAAGAAATTATCATTTTTTACTATTACAGTAAATTATAAAAAAAGCGCCAAGTACACGCATAGTAGTGTATATGTTGTTACCTCGAAAAAAGAGAAAGTGGTAGTATTATACCTAAAAAAAATATAAGTAACAAGTGGTAGACATAATCTTTATATCTCGAAAAATCTCGAAAAAATCTAAGCAGTAGTATCTTTATTTCCGAAAAATTATAACCCAAGTGATACACATCACAAAATTATGTTACCTTATCAAAAAGAAGAGTCGCGCTTCAAGTGATCTATTACAATTACAAAAAAAATGATATCTTTTTAAATTACAGCGCCAATTACAGAGAACATATATATTGCCTCAAAAAATAATTATTGCACTACTTTGAAAAATCTTTACATTGTGTTGTGACCGAACATGCGGCCTATGAATGTAAGAAACTTACTTTTATGGAATAATACGGTCGCCACTGTGTTTTAAACGCTTACACAGAACGTAATGCCCGTCTAGGATATAGACAATGGGTATAATGGCTTCCTTCCTTCCAGGCTGGCTATCTTCGCTACGATGGCTCGTCCTTGGATCCGCACTCGCTTTCGCGTCGCGCTCGATGCGTAATTACCCGGTTATCAAGGATAGGAATGATAATTGAAATTGAATCCGAATTGTAATAACAATAACGAATATATATTTGCGTATCTCGGTACAAAGTACACGAAGTGAGGCTTACGATAATGCCTATTGCCGGGTCGATCCCGCGCTTCACGAGTCGGAATATCTGACGAATATCGCCGCGTAACTATCGTTCGCACAAAGAGGATATGTAAAAGTACACGCTCACGCGACTAATCCTTCCCAGTGAACGAATTCACGATCGTTACTTGTAACGCAAAGATAATGCTTCGAACTCGGTAGACTAAGTTTTATCACGCTCGGAAGAGAACTACGCGTTTTGAATCGCAATCTGGGAAAAGACCTCGATCGCTGAAATTCTCTCCTTATATACTCTCTCTGGCTGCTCAATCCCACCACTCGACAACGAGCCAATGAACAGCCAGATCGCCTTCTCTAGCTATCTCGCTCTAACATACAGTCGGCCGGTTCTAACGCGCTTCCTGGAATCGCTTCCCGAGGAAGTAAACAACTCAATTAACTATGTCAAAGGCTTTCGCCGACTTTCCACATGAGTGAATCTACCGCTTAATCGAAACCGCATGCGACTGCATGTTTTCGTGAAATACGTTTCTGAAACGCAAATATAATGTTATTGATGAATCCTGCGTAATATTTCGGTAACGCGACATTTATTCGTGCATACGTCACATCAAGTACGGGTTTTCCCTGCTCATTACATGTATTAGCTAAATATCGCGAAATATGCATTCTCTCTTTTAATTTCAGGTAATCCATTCATTCTCGGATCAACAGGACTCACCAGGTAGGTATGTAGGTAAGTATCATGCATTAAAATCTAAAGATAACGTTTCCTTTAGAAATCGTTACGAAAAGCATTTCGACGCTGTATTTACTTCTAATCAGTCTTGAATAATGCTTTTGCATCGTTAAAATTAGAAAATTATCGTTAATTGAAATAATGACTCGAATAGTTAAAAATTAAGAAAATTGAGAAAAGCACCTCAGAATATCTTTTTTCAGAATCACTCTGAATCATTACCAAGCTTAGATAAGCATCATTAGGCTTAATCTCAATTCTCACCACATATTGAAATTTAGAATTAATATGAATAATCAATAAATTGTCACATGGTTGACTTTAAAATGTCCAAACAAACATTTCCAGACTGAAAAGAATCTATCTTGACTCTAAATTAAAAAGTAGCTGTTGACAGCTGAGTCTAAGTTTCGGCGGCGTGTTGCTTTAGTCAGCAAATTAATAATATTACAATAAAACGTTACGGGTGATCTAATTTGATCAAAAGAAAGTTAACACGACCGTTTAGAATCGAAAGGTCTCGGTTATTCAAAAGTTGCTCCGAAATCAGCGTGTTGCTTTCGTCACGGCGTGTTGCTTACATTAATTATGGTTAAATATAATAATTTGTACGTTCGGGCAGTCTTGGTAGACCAAATTAAGATTACTGGGACTAGCGAAACTAAGATATTCGCAATTACAGAAGTTGATAATCACGACCTGTCACTAAGTTCTGGCCGCGTGTTACAAAATAAAGATAATTAATTAACCCTTAAACACATACTGTCCGGTCAGTACCATCAATACATAACGTGGGTATGCTATACCCGACTCGCGTATTTCAATTGTAACTTTGCGTCCTGTGCATCAATTTTGACTTATTTTTTTTTTAAATTGTGTGCCAGACTGTAAGAAAGAAGACCATGTAAATTATATCGTGATTTAACGTTTATCTTCAAAGATATTTGCAAATAAATCAAATGAAGTCGTAAGAAAATTGTGCAAAAATCACTTTTTCTTTAAAAATTCATAACTTAAAAAAAAACCGATAAAGACATTTTATAAACGGATCTTAAAAGTACAGAAATGATAGTATATGAAAAAAAATACGTCATAATTATTTGTTCCAAAAAGTATAATTATTTGACATGGTGAACTTGGATAATTTTTAACTTTTTTAGAGCATTTCAATCACGTGAAAAAAATTCCTGTAATTCTGGAACTAATTTATAAAAATTTTTAAGACTTTATGTCTAGTTTTTGCGATTGATAAACATAATTTAAAAGTTAAATTTGGCTTTAAAAATTTTACAACAACAAAATGGCGGGCATGAAAACCATACATATATTTAATTATTTTACAGAAATAGGTTAAAAATAATTAAAAATTACAATATAATTCTTTGAAAGTAATTTATTTTTATAAAAAATGAAATTTATTATACCGAGCAGTGAGTACATATTTTTGCCGTGTGTATTTTGCACATTGGCAATTCGCATTTTAAACATTTGTACATCGTATATAAATAGAATAACAACTTGAAATAATCCGTATTGTAAGATTATAACCTCAAATTATCTGATACATTGCGGTAAATAAATAAAATAAAATATCTCAAAAAACTCCACTAACACATAACGCGGGTATGGCATACCCGAAACAAACTTTCTTACCTTTTTGCTCGGCTTCTACGGCGAGTCTGACGCTGTTTCAAATTCGACGTTCAAGACAAAACCTTAAAGTTTTTTTACACGCCCATACCGGACCGCTACCGTCAACCGTTTCGAAATGGCACGTGATTAAAGAACCGACCGGGTATGGCATACCCAACATATGTGTTTAAGGGTTAAAATTTAATATTCTTAACCATATGGGCTGTCTTCCAGAGACGTTACAAAGTAACTCATGCTATAAATAAGTTGTTCGAATCATAATTATGGAAATTGATATCTGCGGCTCATCGCTTCTGAGACTAAGTCCCTACCGCGTGTTGTTAAATTAATCCACGTTAAATTTTATGATTTTATCTATATGGGTGTTCTTCTAGGATCAATACAATCGCGTTGAATCCATAATTATGCCAATCGCATGGAAAATAAGAAAGTCAATATGACGTCATGTCACATCATGCAAATCTCTTTTTAATCGCATTTACGTTACGTGGGCTTTCAATTGAATGAAATCTAAGCTATATAATGCCCATTAGCAATAAATCAAACCATAGGTTAAAACTTTTATCAAAATTATGAAATAAAGTAATTTCTCATATCAATCAATGAATATATGTTCTCATCGTCAATTCGAACACAAATAATAGTAGCAAACGTTAATACTATATAATATTTATCAAAAGTTATCAATATATAATAATATGTCCTATAGTGGACTGTCATTGCTATTTTGAGGTTATGTGTCATTTATGACTAATATATTTTCATATCAAAACTATCGCATGCTATATATATGTATATATTTATAAAATAAATGTTAGGATTACAATAGGTAGGTCTTTTTATTATAATGTTTCTTTTTCTCTTTTTTCAGGTACCAACCTACTGCTTCTGTGACTGGGAATCAGCTGGCTCTGCCTCGTCATCCCTGACAGTCTGGCTCGGCTGCATCGGTTCGTCAGGATCGCTGCTACTGCTGCTCTCCATCAGTATCGTTGTCACTGAGCTATTGCTCACGTTAAGCTGTGACGACTCGGGATCTTCGGGAATTGGAGTAGAGGTAGCTATTCTAGGGTCGACGCTCTTGGGCTCCGCCTTCGTCTTTGCTCCATCCCTGCCTGGCACGGCTTCCCGCTTCGCCTGCATCTGGGTAGACGCTTTCGCTTGCAAGAGGAGTTCGAGGGGCGTCCTTGCTGCCGACAAGCCTTTAGGCGTCGGTTGCAGTGTCAATTAAAAAAGAATGTATGATAACAATTTTATAAAATTAAAAAATTTTATTTAAATTTTACAAGGGAATACAAGATATTTAAATACAAAGTTTACATGTGTATTTTTTAGTGGTCACAAAGAATTACAGAGGTAACAGTACAAAATAAAAATATTTTATTAAAATATCCAACGAGGGAATACGATTTGTATTTAAATACAAAGTTTATATATGTATTTTTCAATAGAATAAAAGATTTAATCACAAAGAATTACAGAGGTAACAGTACAAAATAAAAATATTTTATTAAAATACATAAATTTTTCTTGTAAAAATACTTGGCGCTGCTAGACCTCGAAATTTTAAATAAATAAATAAACTTATCCTATACTTAATTATAAGCCGCATTATTCGCCGTCGTCACGCACACCCATATCACTCGCTCGCACATACACACCACGCTGATAATCATTTTGTTACTCTCGTCGCATTCTTCTCTGAATTATTTTTATTTATTTTTGTTCTTATTTATTTAAAATTTCGAGGTCTAGCAGCGCCAAGTATTTTTACAAGAAAAATTTATGTATTTTAATAAAATATTTTTATTTTGTACTGTTACCTCTGTAATTCTTTGTGATTAAATTTTATATTTCTATTGAAAAATACATATATAAACTTTGTATTTAAATACAAATCGTATTCCCTCGTTGGATATTTTAATAAAATATTTTTATTTTGTACTGTTACCTCTGTAATTCTTTGTGACCACTAAAAAATACACATGTAAACTTTGTATTTAAATATCTTGTATTCTCTTGTAAAATTTAAATAAAATTTTTTAATCTTATAAAATTGTTATCATACATTCTTTTTTAATTGACACAATGTAAAGATTTTTCAAAGTAGTGCAACAATTACTTTTTGAGGCAATATATATGTTCTCTCTGTAATTGGCGTTGTAAATTAAAGAGATATCATTTCTTTTTTGTAATTGTAATAGATCACTTGAAGCGCGACTCTTCTTTTTGATAAGGTAACATAATTTTGTGATGTGTATCACTTGGGTTATAATTTTTCAAAAATAAAGATACTACTGCTTAAATTTTTTCGAGATTTTTTGAAATATAAAAATTATGTCTACCACTTGTTACTTATATTTTTTCGAGGTATAATACTACCACTATCTCTTTTTTCGAGGTAACAACATATACACTACTATGCGTGTACTTGGCGCCTTTTTTTACCTTTTTTTTAAAAAAGGTAGTTTTGTACGGATATCACGCCCTTTTGTAGTATTACGCATTTTATAAACAGTATGTACAGGGTAAAGCTATTTGGAGGTATAATACTATTACTTTGTTTCTTTCGAGGTAACAACATAACAGGGTAACAACATAATACATATACACTACTATGCGTGTACTTGGCGCCTTTTTTACCATTTTTTGAAAAAGTATTTTTGTACGGATATCACGCTTTTTTGTAGTGTGTTACGCATCTTAATCTTATAAACAATATATCTTATAATCTTATAAACAGTATATACAAGGTATGAAGCTGAAAGTGTTACGGACTATTATTTCTAAAGAAAACAACAATTTAATATTTTGCTTAGTTTTTTAAAAATAATAATCTGTAATTTTTTTAGTTGTACATACACCTTGTATATATTTATCAATTTCAACATAAAACATAATCGCAATATAGCATAATTAATGTTAATAAGTCGTTAACTGTAAAATTTTTTATTTATTTTTATTCGCGTGTCTTACTGAATGTTGTTCGCAATTGTATATGTACCGATATCTACAAGTATCGATGTTTTTGATAATTACAGATGGACACCTGTAACACGTGTCTAAAACTTACCTGATTTGTTTATTCTTTTATTTCCTTCAACTAATCGCAAATTAATTCTATTTGATAAAAGCAATTCTGTCAAATTTCTCATACATAACGCATCGTTTATAATTTTCTATTAATTATAAATATTAAATAGTACGATATATATATTCGTACTCACATCCTTGAAAATTATTTCGGGAATTCAAGCGAATGTCACAACTAGATAAAATTATTTTTCATATTTTGACAGTTGAGTAGGAACATATTTGAGTTGGCGAAAAATGATTCTCTGAAACCGCACGTGTGTGTAAATAATTCAGTAGAAAATATATAATCTTCATTTCAAAATACATTTGCACACTACGTACCAAAAATATATAATATGATAACGTAGTTTTTGCTATTCAATTGATTGAATTTTAGAAAAAAAAAGATTTAAAAGTATATAACTATGTCAGTCTATAAAGAAACATAGACTACGTTTACATGGCACTGTTGATCGGGTTTTATAACATCGGTAGTTTTTAGGCCAGTCCAATCACAACTATTCCATTTTTCTGAAGAATGATTACGATTGGTCTTCCTGACAACTACCGATGTTATAAAACCCGATTAACGGTGTCATGTAAACGTAGTGCAAATTGAATCATATATATTTAATTGCCTGCTCATTAAATATAAAGTGCAAACACATAAAAATTGTATATTTTTCTATACTTAAATGCAATAGGAAGAAATAATTAAACAAGTATCCTTGCATAGGAATATTATGCATAATTTTTACAAAACATATTTAAGATACGCGCAATTGAGATATATAATAAAATTAATAACGATTCTATAAGTCTTAGGTATATGTTAATAATACGACATGATCTTTTTAATCATGAAACTTACAAACTAACGGAAAAAGATTCGTATCCTAAATGCTAATAATTTTTTTAATAATATTGAAAATATATGGATAGAAATATATATAATAAATAATAACATAATTAATGATATACAAGAGCTTTTGTCGCGCATATCGATTTTCAATAATGGATAGATATTGTAACAAATACGTTTTACGTTCATTCAAAAACAAATTATGTGTACACATAATAAAAATTGTATGAATTAAAATTATGTGTATACACATAATAAAAGTGCGGAATTATTTTTATGTCAGACATAATTTTAATGCATCCAATTTTTATTATGTCAAGGCAATTTTAATTTATCCAATTTTTATTATGTCTAGACATAATTTTAATTTGTCCAGTTTTTATTATATTTAGACATAATTTTAATTCAACGAATTTTTATTATGTCATGACATAATTTTAGTTCTGCCGCTAGGAAATTTTTAAGTCGATTTTTATGAATTAAGCTTGAATTCGATGTCTAGGTATCTCAGGTTGCCGATAACGGGTTACAAATAATGCGCTCCATAGTTTTCGGTGTCCAGGTGTAATAATACGTTGAATTCGATGTCTAGGTGTCCCACGTTGCCGATGACGAGATCCACATAGTGCGCTCCGTAGTTTTCGGTGTCTACGTGTATTAATACCTCAAATTCAATATCTACGTGTCCTACATTCGGATTTAAAATTATTAATACACCTAGTCACCAAAAACTACGAAGCGCACTATGTGGACCTCGTCATCGGCAACCTGGGACACGCGGACATCGAATTCAAGGTATTAATACACGTAGACACCGAAAACTACGGAGCGCACTATGGACCTCGTCATCGGCAACCTGGAACACGTAGACATCGAATTCAACGTATTATTACACCTGGACACCGAAGACTATGAAGCGCACTATCTGGATCCCGTCATCGGCAACCTGGGACACGTGGACGTCGAATTCAAGGTATTAATACACGTAGACACCGAAAACTATGAAGTGCACTATCTGTACCTCGTCATCGGCAACCTGGGATACCTAAACATCGAATTCAAGCTTGATTCATAAGAATCAATATATATTATATATTTATACTTAATTTAGCTAAATAGAAATCTTCCTTCTGACCGATAAGTCTATCGACCTTTAATAATTTACCTACTAGATCGTTCGAAATACGCGCGCGATATCGAAACTGGCGATACCTGCGCCGCCAGTGTCGAAAAAGTGAAAGCGACATTTTCTCTGATCACGTGATATATATATATATATATGTTATAATCGGCGTTAGGAAGTAGTATCTTAATAAAAAATTTTCACATTTGGACTTTGCGTCGCAATATCTCCGCTCCTAGGGCACGTAGCGGAAAATTATATAGGAGATACCCCCCTTATTTTTACCCCAACTATCGATCAAGCCTACTTAGAACTTGATCCGTTCACTCGTTATCGAGATCTCAACATCTCGGGTACTCGCAACCCGTCGCGTCGCGTAAAAGAGTCACGGTGCGGTCTCGCTCCTCGTATACTTGGCGCGAGACACTACCGTGTCTCTTGATATGCAAATTATAAATTTGCACGTCGTTAAATCAATATTTTGATTACATGCACGAAACTCGCGGAACTCGCTGTGATCTCGTGATCGTTGGCTTTGACCGGTCAATTACATGCGCGGAAAAACGGCAATACTGCGCAAGACATTCGACTTGGAACGCTCACTTCTCGGTCCAAATGACTTTTTAGTACGTAAAAGATACATTCTGCTTAATTGGTACAAATATATATAATATACGTACGTATATGTATATGTCTTTTAATACGTTGCAGTACCACCTTGCAACAATATTACTGCAAGATTGCCACAATATTGTATTCCAATATTGTACAATGTATTAGTAATATTATATTACAAGTACAATATGGCAATATTGCTGCAATGTTACTGCAATATTAGACTGCAAATGCAATAAGGCAATATTGCTGCTATATTGCTGCAATATATCGTGTTGTTAGGATATAATTTACACTACAAAATAACGCTAGATATCTTTAAAAAAACATTGAGTAAATCAAATTGTTTTATCATAATGTAATAACTTTTATATATATTAATCAACGTAACTATAATTGTCAAATTTTTCTTATATAACACTAAATAATTATCATTTAAAAATTTACTCCTATTTTTTTTTATAATACATATAGAGAAAAGTACTCGATTATGAGATACCATATCTATTTTCTGTGATTGCCGGAAGTCTATGGGCAGAATTGAAAAATATAGTAGGTCATTTTGAAGGAAATTTGATAAGCTTTAAGATGCTAAAATGTAAAATTTAATTTAAATATTAATTTTGCTGAAAATTAGAAAAATGTGAAAAATTTCGACAAAATCGCAAAAGTGTGCTCCTAATATGAGAGACCCCGGGAAATCGCTAATAAAGTGCAAAATACATGATATTGCAATTAAAAAACTTTATTTAAAATTTTTGAAAAACAAATGTAATAGAATAGAGAAGCATATTTGCAACAATCGTAAACCCACTTATACTCAATATTGTATCTAATCTTCCCCCTCCACCCTTCCCTCTCAAATCAAGGTCAGCACAGTCTTATAAATTCGTATAAACCTTCCCTTAACGTTAATATAGTATTATCTCTTCTTTTATTACTATACAATAACTTTCATACTCCAGCAACCCAGGAGTACCCTGAGTATCTCATGTTACGAGCACCACGCCTTGCAGTTTCGCGATCACCAAATCTAATCTCTACAATTGAGCAACTCAACATATCCCGTATTTTCCTATTAATACGACCTTACTCTATCGCTGCATGCAGAACTTATTGCCAAATATTTATTAATTATATAATAAACAAGGTTTAAAGACTCATATCCATGGCACTTGACAATATCCAATTTCACAATTTCTTTCTTTACAACGACTACACGCACGATCAAACAATGAATTTTCCACTAAATAACTCTTACCCCAAGGGCAATAAGTTCATGGTGGAACCAACAGATAGGGCCTATTAGTTTAGCAGAAACCTCGCTGTCGCATATTAGGAGCCTATCTCATAATAGAGGACTTTCCTCTACATTAATATTAAAATACATATATATGTACGTTTATGAAGATAATTATTTAAAACATCTATTTATCAAATGTATTGTATATATAAATAAAATTGAAATGGTTTTCATATTTTCATAATTTATATTATTTAATCTATAAACAAAATAAATATAAACATTTTTATCTAATAACCTTAAAATAAGTATTTGAATAATTAGTGTTATGAATTATGTATACATACATATTTCATAAGAGATATGTATGATTCATTTCTACGTGTAAATAAACGGTTTTTTCCCAAAATATTTGGCAAATCAATCATATTAATATCCATATTAATATAATCATATTAATCCTAATTAGGACAACATTATTATGTACAAATACAGCCGATTATGATATATTTAATTTATTGTTAGCCGTGATTGTGTGCAATCGTTTTCTTACTATTATTAAATTTATTGCAGAGTTAGAAGAATGATAAAGATTTTCAAGCCTTAAAGCCCGGTGTCCACGATGCAAGAACTGTGTCCAAGTTTCGGTTTAAGCCAATCAACTTGCAGCTCTTACAGAAAAGTAGCAGTTTCATTGGCTTAAACCGAAACTTGGACACAGTTCTTGCATCGTGGACACCGGGCATAAAGCCCAATGAAACTGCTACTTTTCTGTAAGAGCTGCAAGTTGATTGGCTTAAATCGAAACTTGGACACAGTTCTAGCATCGTGGACACAAGGCTTTAGGCCCTGTGTCCACGATGCAAGACTGTGTCCAAGTTTCAGCTTTAAACCAATCAACTTGCAGCTCTTACAGAAAAGCAGCAGTTTTATTGGCTTAAAGCCGAAACTTGGAAACAGTTCTTGCATCGTGGACACAGGGCCTTAGACCGGTTCTACAATACGACATATTGTAGAACCGGCCGCGGCCTTAAGCCTCTGTCAAACTACGGATTGAGATTGAGATTAGATTGAAATTTGATCAATCAGAACAATATTTACAGAATTACTTCATGTTAGCTTTGTTCTGATTGATCAAATTTCAATCTCATCTCAATCTCAATCCGTAGTCTGATACGGGCTTTAAGCCTTGTGTCCACGATGCTAGAACTGCGTCCGAGTTTTGGTTTAAGCCAATGAAACTGCTGCTTTTCTGTAAGAGCTGCAAGTTGATTGGCTTAAACCGAAACTCGGACGCAGTTTTAGCATCGTGGACACAAGGCTTTAGGAATTTTCCTTCCATTTCTATTTTAGTCGGCTCTTTGACTTGTGCGTATGTACGTGTCTTGCTCGCGATTCACTCGTGTTAAGCAGCGGACAATGGTAAGTTGACATTTTTTACGTTTGATTTTTTAAATATTATTATTTATTATTGCATGTTTTAACTTATTTTATTTAACTATTATTATTTCATGCACTCGTTAATTATAAGATCTGTTATTTTTAGCTGAATTAGTTGCACTAGTTTAGAGGTTATCCTCCGTATTGGAAGGAGAAAGATAACCTCTAAATTAGTGCAGCCAGTTTAGCTAAAAAAGACAGACCTATTATTAATTGCGAAAAAATATAGAAATTCACATTTTCTGCAGCAATAAATTTCTGTAGCAGTAAATATAGGAACACATTTCGTTTCATGCATGATGCACATGATACATTATATATCTTTGTTTGACATTCGATGAATAACAAGAATAAATGATGTATCATACACAACATGTGTGAAACAGAATGCGTTCTGGGTATCAATATAATTTTTGGAAACGTGAAAAGTTGAAAGATCCGTCCAATGAAATGATTGTGTTCGTGTGAAACTATTCACGAAATTTTATTTTCCAAAAACTACATGATTGATACCTTGGTATGCAAATGTTCAAATACTTCAAATCATTGTATAAAATCATGAGTTTACTTAAATTATTTTATTATTTACTTACTAAATTTCTAATTATTTTTTAATCTCTTCTAATCACAATTTATGTAAAAAATATGTGTAAGGGCTACGGCACAAGCTTTTCCGTAAAACGTTACATTACGTTAAGTATTGATTTTAGACTCTTAAATACGTCAAGGCTACGCAGCTTACGTTATGATTTTGCTTGTGCGTTGACTGAAGTCTAAGTTTACGTACATATTTAAGAGAGAGAGAGAGAGAGAGAGAGAGAGAGTTTGAGATCTGTACTTAACGTAACATAACGCTTTACGGAAGAACTTGTATGGTAGCTCTAATTGTTTAACGATTTACTTCCATAATTAATTAAAAGATCTTCAAAAGATTGTAAATTATCTATAATTATAAGTATGAATCAATTTAAATACTAGTTTGTATCAAAGCATTATTAATTTTAACATAGAAGTAATATAAAATTATGGTAAATATGCAAAAAATATAAAGGTTTAAAATATTAACAGATATTTTTTCGTCACAGGTAATAAAAATATATTGCAGAAGTAAAACAAAAGTGTCTATAAATAAACAAATATTAAACTGCAAAAAACATCACTTGCGAAATACAAAAAAAGATTAATGCAAATTACTTAATCTATAATAATAAGAGGCTTGCATGTTTCTGCATATCTACATCAAATGGTAAATATAAATGTAAATAATTATTTAGGCTGCGGTCCACGGTTTAAATGCTTCAAAGCGTTTTTCTCCTTCTATCTTTATTAAAAAGAAAGGGAAAAAAATGCGTCGAAGCATTTGTAATGTCAAGTGGACTGCAGCCTTCATTGATTATAGTCTTTTTGTAAGCACCAAGAGTTACCATTACTTAAATATGTCAAAAAGTCTTACTTCTAATGTGTTTAGTTAACACAAATAATAAATACGAATCAATTATATTTATAACCTTTATTTAATTATATCAACAGTACAGTAATGTTTTCTTTTTTCCTATTTCAGATACTAACACAATGACGACTTTCAACGACACTATAAGGACAAAATATAACACTGATAATAAGACTGATATACACAAAAAAGTTTTATTATTATTCTTATTATTATTATTAATTGATATTAAGGATGTAACAGATGATGATGGTTTAATATATTGCAGTAAGTCCAAACCTATTTATGTATTTTTACTTAAAACTGGTAAATTCGTTAAAAGTCAATTTAGTCATTAAAAATTGTTAATTATACACTTCATATCTGCACAATTGTATGTTTTGGTTATTCATTGCTTTGAGAAAATATAAAAATATTGTTCTGCAAAATTTTTTTAAAACCTACTTTTGCTTCTTGTTAAAATTGTTACATTTTAATAACATTAATTTTTTAAATATTTTTTGAGTAATATTTTGGAAATTGTTACTGTTCTTTCAAGTAAATTAGCAGTTAAATATTCAAACGGATATTTAAAAGAAAATGTATGCAGATTATAAAAATACAAAATATGGTTAATATAAATATGACCATTATTTACGTGAAATATTCTAATGATTAGATGATGTAATCAATTATATGTATAACTATTTTATTATATCAACACCATAATGTAACCAATAATGTACTATTTTTTTATTTCAGATATTAACACAAAAACTTTCAACCACTGTGAAATAAATACTGATATGCAAAAAAAATGGAATAATGTTGTACAGATGACTGATGATTTAATGCATTGCTGTAAGTTCAAACATATTTATGTATTTTTATTTAAAAATTGATATAAATTTGTTAACAACAAATTATCAGTTTAGAGTCAGAAATTATAATTAATTAAACATCTTGTATCTACATAATTGTTTCAGGAATGGAATGTTTTGTAAAAATGGTTTTTCTTTATTTTTGCTTGTTGAAATTGTTATATTTTAATAATGTTTAATTTTTTGGATAATATTCAGTAATTAGTTATTAACCTTTCAAATATATTAGTAGAATATTTAAAAGTTATTCAAAAATAGAATAAATTAAATTACAATATGTATATGACAAAATTTTTATTTATCATAGACTAAATATATTTGTATTATGTTAGGATGTGAATGTGTCTATTCTCATATCTCTACGGCAATGCAACCATCCAGTAGCGCAACCGCTCACTAAAGTCCGGTGTCCACGATGCTAGAACTGTGTCCGAGTTTCGGTTTAAGCCAATCAATTTGCAGCTCTTACAGAAAAGCAGCAGTTTCATTGGCTTAAACCGAAACTCGGACACAGTTCTAGCATTGTGGACACCAGGCTTAAACGGCTAAGTAGCAATTTGACGTGATTGGTTGGATCTAACAGTAAGAACCAATCACATCAAATGACCAATGACCAATAGCGATAGAAAATCGCAGAGTGCTCACCGAGCTATTCTTTCTGAACGCAGTGCAGTCTGTGTTCCCGCCTAAGTCTCCCCCAATTCAATTTCCGCAGTTTTTTGTTTTTGCATTACTGCTTCGCTACAGTAACCGTTTTACAATTCCATTTCAGTTTTAATCGGCTTTGGAACATGTACGTACCTGTTTTACGTTCAGTACTACAAATATATTGAAAGAGATATTGCATATCAATTACATTTGATAATTAATTCTAATATGTACGCGTTAGTAAAGTTTTATGATGGCATTTATTACGTCTGTAAATCAAACAGCATTACTGTTAATCAAAATAGTACAAAAGCTACATATAGCAATAAATGTAAATACCCAGCAAGCATTATAGCAAAAAATGGTAAGTTTGAACATTTTCTATATTTGACTTTTTAAAAGTTATTGCCTTCGTTTAGCGGAGAAAACAGCTCAGTAATTCTTTAGTATGATTGGCTTCTACATTTATGTCTGTATTCAGGCCTTATATTTAAAGTCTTCTTAATTTCATCTTTAAATACTTTATAACCAATAAAATGATCCGTAAAGCATCTAAAGGTAAAATTAAGAAGACTTTAAATATAAGGTCAGACTATGAATACGGGCATTAGATCCGGAGATGAAGGTAAAAACCAGAGAGAAACCTAAGAACGGCCATCCCGACCTTTTTTGGGACCGATATTTGCCACATCCACTTTCCGAAACAGTCGATAAATCGCTTCATTGTATGATGTATTAAGTGGATGTGGCAAATATTGGTCCCACGAAAAAGGCCGGAATGGCCGCTCTCAGGTTTCTCTTTGGTAAAAACCAATATCAAGAATCATATGAAAAAATCACTGCGCGTTCACAGAGTTTTCTTTACTGAACGCAGTCATTATTGCACTAATTTTGTTTTTATATTATTATTTTTCTAAATTTTGGATATACATATATCTACAAATCATTGTACAAATTATGTTTTTATAAATTTCTATTTGTTGATCTCTTTTAATCACATTTTATGTAAAAAATAAACTTATTTGTTTAGCGATTTATGTATATGATTAGTTAATGATTAGTTAACTAACCAGATATGTAAACATATATAGATCGCGATTATTCTAAACATAGTGTTGTACCTAGTATCAAAGTTTCATTTGTTTTAATAAGATAATCACGTAAAGTTATTCTAATATAAAAAAAGATGTAAAGTAAAAAACTAAGTATACTAATAGATGATTTTATTTTTTCGCAGATGATAGAAACATATTGCAAGAAATAAAACAAAATATTTCTTCAAATAAACCAAGAGTATTATGTAGGAAACTATATCTCCAAAATATAAGGAACGTTACTAGAAAATACAAACTTAGTACAAAATATAAAAATTGTGATAAAAAAAGGATAGCATACTCTTGCAAAAATATGTCAGATGGTAAATGTAATATTAATTAATATATTATTTCATTAATTATATTATTTTTGTAAGTGCCACATGTCATACACCATTACGTAAAAAATTCTTCTGTTTAGCTAATGTTAATTATAACCATTATATTAATGTATCAACAATCATTAAGTTATAATAAAAAAACTTTTTTATTTTAGACATTAACACAACGACAACTTTGAACACAATAAGGAACAACTATAAGACTGATAATAAGACTGATATACACAAGAAAGATTGTGCTATTGAAAAGATAACTGATGGTTCCATACATAAGACTGATATACACAAAAAAGATTGTGCTATTGAGGAGATAACTGATTGTTCCATTTGCGGTAAGTGCAAAATATTTCCTCATATTCTTATTTAGAAACTGATATACATGTATACAACAGTTGAATTGAATTCACAGTTGTTAGTAATTGTTAATTCTATGTATATTATAATATGTCATCATATATATAATTACAATTCTATATTGTATAACTACAATATAATTGTATATAATTGTATATTATACTCTTCTATTATATTATTCTTGTATATTATACTCTATATAATTGTGTGCTTTAATTATTTATTACTCTGAGAAATAAAAATAATTTTCCGTAAACGTTATTGATTCTTAATATGTGTTGATGATTTGTGTTAAAATTATTACAATTAAAATTGTTTCAATAATATTCAACTTTTTAGTCGTTTCTTTGAATATTTATATTTATGTTTATACATTTTAATAATTATTATTTTTACAAATAAATTAAAATGATAACTGAATATTCAGACTGAATGTCCAACAAGGTTTTTGAGCTACACTTTGTAAACGTACTAAGGCATTTATATCAACATTTTTATTTTACATAATAGAATATAATTTGATGTATATTTACTTTTTGCCATTACGCTAGGAATAGACAAACAACTGATGTCTACCGATGGAAACAGAGAAAGTGATACAACAAATATAGAAAAAAATTGTGAAAATCAGAAAGTTACTGATCTCCCAATGATTTCTACCGATGATAATAGGAACGACTGTTATAAAAAGGACAATAGTACTGAAATGAATGATTTTTATGATGATTCGGGAGATAGCGGTAAGTAGACGATATATATATATTGCAATATGTAGACTGACAAAAATGCAGTAAAATTAGTCGTTAGAAATTTTTAGTTATATCTTTTATATGTATGTTACGTGTCTTGATCTGGGTTGCCAGTTTAGGCTATTAGTGTAAAGGAAATTTGTTATACGGCCCTGTAATATTCTTTGTATTTATACAGCTTTTATTAATGAAGTGACAATATTTTAGTTTACATAAAAGTTACAATACATTACCTGGAGTACAGGTTAAAAATATTTATTGACATAGTTAATAATTTATTTATAATTGTTTATAAAAATAGGTTGCAAAAATAAATGATTATGTAGTAAATGTTTTTCTATCAAATAATTTTAATAATTATTCTTTATACGCGCTTTTATTGTTTTTATTACGTACTAATCGTTTTCTATTTTATTTTAATTTTATTAGGAATCTATATGGCTATCTTCGTCTTACTCTCTACGAGTTGGTATTAAACTATCCTCGTCTCTCGTACTGAAGTCATTCGCTAAATGAATAACTTTCAATCTCGTCTATTAAATTTATTAGTACAATTAGAAAATCGGGATTAACGCTATCAGTGTTTAGAAACATGGCGAATTCCATTTTTATCATAATAATTAGATGTCAAAATTTTCGTTCAAAAATGAAATTTGTTAATCTTAAAATGTTTAAAAGGGTCAAATATTAAGGTAAAAGTAATATAGTCTTTCTAAGTTTAAATGGTAGGAAATTCAAGATGGCGGACATAAAACTTTAGTAATTCATAACTCGTAAACGGTAAGGAATAGAAAGATGGGATTTCTTTTGTTGTATTTAAGTAATTAAGGACTATATTTTAGGGTGTTTAAAATTTTTGCGTTTTATGGATTTCCATAATTTTTAATTATATCTTAAAATTGAAAAGAGATATTAAGTAGTGGTTTTTGTAGGATTACTTGACAGGTTCTGCTAAGTGTCTGTAGTGATTTTATTAATTATTTTTAATAACAATTTTACAATAATTTTTATCGTTAATTAGTCTGTTTTAAAAGATATGAGAATGGTTTATTAACAAAAGTTGTTGGACTTTTAATAATGGTTCCAATGGTGATATTAGTTAGGTCTGTTAATAACGTAAATTAATTGTTTATAACAATCATGTTTAGAAAATGTTAATAAAATAATTATTATTTTAGTATGGTAGTGTTCTTCAGGTACAAAAGGCTATATTTTTATAATCGGTTTGCTTTTAATTAATTGATTTATATTTTATTTCGATTTTCTTGATATATTCTTATAGAACATGGCATTTCTTTCCGTTAGATCCCGGTCAAACTGAATTTATATTGCATAATAATGAATCTTATAAGGTTTGTATAATCAATGAATAGCAATGAGCAGTTACATTTATTGACTCTGGGGACTTTTAATAAGTAATTGTCCAAAGTTCATAGTCTGATTTATGAAAATGGGGCTTAAGCTTGAAAACGAGCCTTTAGGCGGTCATATTCTTTAGGCTTGTCTTTGCTGTTTTAAGAACACATAAGGGCGTGTCAGCTGAGTGATTATTGTGACAGTTAAATTAAGGGGTGTATTATAATTTAATATTGTTTTCAGGTGCTGTGCAACAAGGATAAAAAGAAAAAATTTATGCGGCTAAAGTGATGTACCGTCAGACGTGACAGGCCCAGTTATTCTTCCAGAAAGACTAAATGGCGCATTGTATGTGGAATTTCTGGCCGAAAATCTGCCAGACTTTTTGGAAGAAGCACCGTTATTAAATAGAAATAAAATTATATTTCAACAAGACGGTGCTGGTCCACATAACGCCAGAGTAGTAACAAATTTTTTAAATCAGCATTTTCCCGAACGTTGGATGGGCCGGTATGGCCCGATACGTTGGCCTGCAAGATCGCCAGACCTCAATCCACTGGACTTTTTCTTGTGGGGCTACTGCAAGGAAAAAATTTACAAACAGCTTCCCGAGGACGTCGAAGAATTAAATAATAAACTTCATTATGCCATTTGGTCAATCGAGGACGGAGTTATGGAGAAGACCCAGGAAAATTTACTGAGACGCATGAGAGCTTGCATCACAATGGACGGCGGACACTTCGAACATTTATTATAAAATAAAGAAAAGTGTTCTAAAATATTCATCTGCCCTTTTCAGGGCAACCAAATATTTTAATCGAGGAACATTCTCTTTGAGTTCGCAAATTATTTAGGAAAATTCGACATTATCTACGGTTCACTTGGCAGTACGAATGCCTCGTAGCGTTCCACTGTCGGTCATTTACATTAGGCCGATAAGTCAGACTTGACGAGAGATGCCGTTCACTGTAAAAACATAACCTGTCTGATTGTTGTCATCGAGCACAGTCTCCGCGTCTCCGGGTTACATGCGCTGTGTATGTGTAAACGCGTTTTTTTCTACGAATAATTTTTAGTCGTCGAATAATTAACCGGTAGTAATTAATAATAATGAATCGATAGATTTGTTCGTAAATGCCTAATTCTATCGATCAAGTGCGTAAGTAAATCCGTGAAAGTGTTGATACGTGATACAATTTATAAAAGATGGAAAACTTCTGGTTGATTATTGTGATTGCGCGTGTGTTCTTTCTTCGAATAATTTTCAATCGTCGATTAATCGGTAGTGATTAATAGTAATGAATCCATAGATTCGTTTATAAATCACTCAAGTGCGTGGGTAAATCCGAGTATGTATTGATCACGATACGTCATGACCATTTATAAAATCAAAAAATTGTGGCTTATTATTCGGTGTGGATTTGAACGTGAGGTGCGATCCACGATGAAATTATTCATCCGTCAAGCTACAGCAGTATGAAAACATCGAATCTCTACAAGGTAAGTGAGTGAATGAGAGAGAGAGGGACCGTGTATGTGCATAAGCAATTATTGAGATTCTATAAGCTCAGGCACTCGCAAGTCGTATTCTTGCGTAAAGATACATGGCAGTCTCGCGATGCGCTTATACTTGGCGCGAGACACTGCATGCCGTGTCTCTTGATCAGCGCGTGTAGCTGATCGCAGCGAGCGCCCTACTTAACGCCCGCGTCGGACGGTGAGTTGCGCCGCCCCTGCTTACCTTCTGTACGCGCCCCGTTATTGGCTAAATATTTTCTGCAATAATTCAAAAAGTAAGCTTCGGACATTTTCGTAGAGGAAAAATCGTCTCAGAATTAATTCAAGAATACGTCTTTACAAGGACGCGGGGTTGTTCTGAATCACCCTGTATAATAAAATATATTGGAATCTAAAATAAATAAAATATTAATACAGATTATAAAAGGAATATAAAAATGTATACAAATGTAATGTGTATCATTATGTTTACAAAATTATTTTTTTGTATATGCAATATATAAAACATATAATATACAGAGTGTCTAATTTTGTTTATTGACTAACCGTAAAGTGACAGGGTATTATATAAAGTGTGTATATAAAGATTGAATTTAAAACCTTCCCAAATAGCCGTAATATTATTTGTCTTATAATTTTAATTTTCCACTTGAATAAAAAATATACTTTGTATGCTAATTATATTAATTGAAATGTTCGTCTTATGTATATTATATGGTTTACATATGTATAGAAAACTGAAATAAAGAAAATACAGATTATGCAAAATTTTAAAAGTATGTAAAGCTACTATCACAAATTTATTATAACAATAATGCTTACTGTTTTATATATATGTATAGTAAATAACGTATATACCACATTATTTTATGTAGTATTTTCTTTGTCTGATATATCTCTTAATTTATTAAAAAACGATAGTACTTTGTATTTTGTTGAAACAGCTCGAGATTTTGAACCAGAGACTGGGTGAATATTTAAAGAATATTTTTGTAAAAACTCCAACGTACAAGTACTGTTTGTGGGATATTGCATGTTGAAAATGTAATAAACGGACATTAACATTTCTAAGGCTTCATAAAAACAATTTGTCTCTTCAATCAATATATTTTCTATATATAAATAAAACATACAACCTGATGTATCATCTGTAATAATAAAATATATGATAAATAAGTATTATAGTCACCTACTCAGTATTATAATAAAGTATAAACATATTTTATTTATTACACATATACATGTATACACATAATAATAAGTATAATATACATGCGCGCGCGCATGCATCTACTTATTATTATGTGTATAAATTATACATGTATATGTGTAATATAAATAAAATATATTACTTTATTATAATACGTATTATGATAAACAAAGTATTATGATACCTATAATTATAATGCATGGTCCTACAATTGGTGGTTTTATATCTTGCAAAGTAGTTCCTTCCTGTGTTTAATAAATTAACAGAATAGTAAATTTCTTTCGCCAGTATAATAAAACACTCAAGTAATTTCTTTGAATCGACCGTGACTGGCAATAAATAACGTCTCTTCGATATGAACGTTGAAAAACTGTGAGCCAACTTGGTTTGTCAGATTCACACAGCACTGTTTTCGGATCAATCATCGAGGCATTATTAATTTTCGACCATGGGTTTTGGTCAGTTGATGTAATTTCTAAATTAAATAGTTTTTAAAATTTTTTGCGAAAAATATTACCCCAGCCAGGGTTTGAACCTGGAACCTCCCGTATACCGTGCGGGTGTCGTGCCATTCGACCACTGAGGCTGTGGTAATATTTATCGCAATAACAACTATATATAAGATGGAGCACCGATTCTTCAGTCGACGGTGTATAATAAACAGAATAGTAAATTTCTTTCGCCAGTATAATAAAACACTCAAGTAATTTCTTTGAATCGACCGTGACTGGCAATAAATAACGTCTCTTCGATATGAACGTTGAAAAACTGTGAGCCAACTTGGTTTGTCAGATTCACACAGCACTGTTTTCGGATCAATCATCGAGGCATTATTAATTTTCGACCATGGGTTTTGGTCAGTTGATGTAATTTCTAAATTAAATAGTTTTTAAAATTTTTTGCGAAAAATATTACCCCAGCCAGGGTTTGAACCTGGAACCTCCCGTATACCGTGCGGGTGTCGTGCCAATTCGACCACTGAGGCTGTGGTAATATTTATCGCAATAACAACTATATATAAGATGGAGCACCGATTCTTCAGTCGACGGTGTATAATAAACAGAATAGTAAATTTCTTTCGCCAGTATAATAAAACACTCAAGTAATTTCTTTGAATCGACCGTGACTGGCAATAAATAACGTCTCTTCGATATGAACGTTGAAAAACTGTGAGCCAACTTGGTTTGTCAGATTCACACAGCACTGTTTCCGGATCAATCATCGAGGCATTATTAATTTTCGACCATGGGTTTTGGTCAGTTGATGTAATTTCTAAATTAAATAGTTTTTAAAATTTTTTGCGAAAAATATTACCCCAGCCAGGGTTTGAACCTGGAACCTCCCGTATACCGTGCGGGTGTCGTGCCAATTCGACCACTGAGGCTGTGGTAATATTTATCGCAATAACAACTATATATAAGATGGAGCACCGATTCTTCAGTCGACGGTGTATAATAAACAGAATAGTAAATTTCTTTCGCCAGTATAATGAAACACTCAAGTAATTTCTTTGAATCGACCGTGACTGGCAATAAATAACGTCTCTTCGATATGAACGTTGAAAAACTGTGAGCCAACTTGGTTTGTCAGATTCACACAGCACTGTTTTCGGATCAATCATCGAGGCATTATTAATTTTCGACCATGGGTTTTGGTCAGTTGATGTAATTTCTAAATTAAATAGTTTTTAAAATTTTTTGCGAAAAATATTACCCCAGCCAGGGTTTGAACCTGGAACCTCCCGTATACCGTGCGGGTGTCGTGCCAATTCGACCACTGAGGCTGTGGTAATATTTATCGCAATAACAACTATATATAAGATGGAGCACCGATTCTTCAGTCGACGGTGTATAATAAACAGAATAGTAAATTTCTTTCGCCAGTATAATAAAACACTCAAGTAATTTCTTTGAATCGACCGTGACTGGCAATAAATAACGTCTCTTCGATATGAACGTTGAAAAACTGTGAGCCAACTTGGTTTGTCAGATTCACACAGCACTGTTTTCGGATCAATCATCGAGGCATTATTAATTTTCGACCATGGGTTTTGGTCAGTTGATGTAATTTCTAAATTAAATAGTTTTTAAAATTTTTTGCGAAAAATATTACCCCAGCCAGGGTTTGAACCTGGAACCTCCCGTATACCGTGCGGGTGTCGTGCCAATTCGACCACTGAGGCTGTGGTAATATTTATCGCAATAACAACTATATATAAGATGGAGCACCGATTCCGATCAAGAAATTACTTGAGTGTTTTATTATACTGGCGAAAGAAATTTACTATTCTGTTTATTATACACCGTCGACTGAAGAATCGGTGCTCCATCTTATATATAGTTGTTATTGCGATAAATATTACCACAGCCTCAGTGGTCGAATTGGCACGACACCCGCACGGTATACGGGAGGTTCCAGGTTCAAACCCTGGCTGGGGTAATATTTTTCGCAAAAAATTTTAAAAACTATTTAATTTAGAAATTACATCAACTGACCAAAACCCATGGTCGAAAATTAATAATGCCTCGATGATTGATCCGAAAACAGTGCTGTGTGAATCTGACAAACCAAGTTGGCTCACAGTTTTTCAACGTTCATATCGAAGAGACGTTATTTATTGCCAGTCACGGTCGATTCAAAGAAATTACTTGAGTGTTTAATAAATTAACTTTAATGAATAAAATGCAAGTCTCCGTGACATTTATAATTACAAGAGATTACAATAAATATTTTCCAAAAATACGTACAGGATATGTTTTAAATAATTGTTCGAAATCTTTTTTGAAATGTTTCATGATAATTTTTATTAATTTTATCTCCGTTGGATTATCTGAATCTATAATATTTTTAAATTTTTTTTTTACGTCCGTAGCTCAGTACTTTGTCTTCTTTCTTTAACATTTCTTCCTTTAGAACGTGTATAGAATGTCCCATTAATTGTTCATAATGCCAAAATATGTAGCGTTTTTGTAAAAGTATCGGCCATGTGTTTTTAATATCTTTGATAGTAGGTATTTCATGAATGTTATTAAGATACAATCTTTGCGCAGAGTACGTAGCTTCAAGATACGAAGTAATTTTACGTTGTATCTTAGGATCATTTTTTGATGAGTCATCATAGGCTATTTCATGTAGAGTCTTGTCTTCTATTGTTTCATCCGTTTCGGTATCAATATGTTTTTCTGGTTGCCAATTACTACAACCAGCTTTAGCAGACAAAATTTTTTTTTGTTTTTTTAGAGGTATCGCTAAAGTTTGGCTCAGAGATCGTTTCATGTGTGGTCTGTTTAAATAAAAATTTCGATCGCGAAGTTTAAGAAATATTGTATAAGAACCATCTCCAAAACATTTGTCATCATCCATATCTTTAAACGTTTTCGGGTATTTGTTGATCATTTTTTCAGCTACTATTTTGAACGCTTTACTAGGTATAAAAGTGTTTATATCTCTCATTTCAGAAACTATACGATTCACAACAGCATTTATTGCATATTTGCTGCGACTTCCACTTTCTAGTTCTTTGATCACTGTTGGCTCTAACTTATTCCATGGTATTTGAAAATTCTTCCACGTTTCATTATGTAATGGGAATTGATTGCCTGATGTTTTAATTGAAGTTGATAAAGTGGATGGCGAACTTGGTAAAGATGACAAAGATGTTTCTTCGTTTAAACTAGACGTGTGTGAAATAACTGAAATATTATCAGATAATGTTGTTTCGGTATCACTGTGTATAGACCAAGATTCTTCAGGCTGCAGCAACATTAAAGTTTCGCCCGAACAAAATTTTAAAACGTCATCGTCATCAATGACTGTACCATCCTTTTCCGTAACAAGAATAGAGCCAATAATACCAAGCTTAATGTTACTTTTTGCAATAAGATCTGACAGCATATTATCCGATTCACGAATTATATGTGATATTTTCTTTTTTCTATCGGCTGTCCAAATTTTATATAAATGAGACATCTACAAAGAAAAAAACATGTATATATACGTGTATAACGTAATGAAAATAAGTTACACTAATATATAAATAGCTTACACATTTTTTAAAAAAGTCCTGTTATAAATGAAGAGGTTTATATTTGAAGACATACACGGGAATAGAATTTAAATTAGTTTGAAGAATAGGATGTGGTGCAAGTAAGGACGTGTACGGAAACAAAAAGATTTTTTCGATATTTCGACAATCTACACCTTCAACTTCAAATTCTTCATATACGCCAAAATCAGCATTGTATATAATCGTTCTTGTACTACCTAAAAAATAGATACTTGTATAACAATTATTAATTAAAATGTATTTAATTTTGCATATAATAAAATTATCGTAACAATCTTTACCTACACAGATACACATATGTCTTTTATACATAATACCTCTAAAAGTAACTTTTGAGCATATGTACTTGACATTTTCATATTCTTTATCACGAAAATAATGTGTTATAATAAAAGAAATCTCATTATTGAAATTGTCAGATATATATTCTTCTACGTCATCTGTAATTGCTAGAGCACAGTAGCCTTTCTCGAGATTTAGATTTTGTAATAATTGATGTTTATGTGATAGTAATTTTGTTATGTTCTTAAAATTTTGGGAATGTTTAACAATATTTTTAAAGTATCTATGTTTACTTTCAAATCTCAAGGTCCACAAATGTTTTAGCGGACCAAAAGATAAAATTAAAGAGGGATAATGAGAGATGTAGTGATGTTTCGGTCTTAAGTTAATGTTTGTAAAACATTTTATTCTTAATGATAAGTATTCATTAATTTTTTCTTTTAATAACGCAACTTGTCCAAAAGATAGAGCAGGAGCACATATTAAAGAAGTTATTTGTCGAACTTGCAATACTAACATCCAAACATCATTTCTAATATTCTTGACTGATAATTTGTCAAAAACAGCCAAAGGAAATATCAATAGTATTCTTCTTATTTGGCTTGCAGTACCTGCAATTTTAGATGATTTTTTTATAAGAGGAATGCTATTGTATTTATTTTCATAAAGAAAGTTTATTTTTTGTAATCGATGATTTAAAAATTGATAATTAAACCAACCTTCTGTCACAAAATATTGAATGCAGTACATGAGATCATAAGAAACAATCCCTTCAAAAAGATCATGTGCTATGCAGGGCGGTAATCCTGGATTGCATACGTGAAAATGATCAAGTTTATTTAAAGGCGAATCATGTTTTTATACCCTTTACAATTTGCATACTATTTGTTGCTTCTATAGCACACAAATTGTAATTATCCGGATTTCTATTTACATTAGTGCATGTATATTGTGATTTAATTGATTTTGAGTTATGTCACAAAAGCGACAAAAATATTGTGAAGTACTAAAATTTTCTACAAAACCACCAATTTGATGGCTCCTGTGACGTCCTGGGTAATGCGAGGTGGGTCGATCCGGCAGAACGTCTCCGTCGAATGGGTTCTTCTTCCGCTGTTAAGGGGGTAAAACCCCAGGATAAATAGCTGTTGTTCGGCGATGTGGACTATGGCTCCTCGGGTCCGTTGAAGGTAGGTGTTTCAATAATTTTATCTTCTTTTTTTTATATATAAAAGAGTATAATATTTATTGTAGAATTCCAAGATACAAGTAGCTTATGTGGAGGATGAAACGAGTAGTATACGATGTGTAAGGTTTCTTGGCCCGTTCCACACTCTCAGTCGAGTGGGTGAATGGTGCTTTTATACATTTCTGGAAACGGTAGTGGGAGGTGACCGCACCTCGTTACAATGAGTCATAGGGCGGTGTCTAACGGATATGAGTCTACTTCTACCTGTGCGGCTCGCTTGCCAGCAATAAGGTGGTGTCTTGAAATTCTTTACCTTATATGGTCATGGGCTTCGCTTCACCTCGGCATGTCCATATATGGTTCTACGCGAGGACTGGATTCCACTCAAATGAGTCACTTAGTGACCTCGTTTCTATTTCTATTCTAGCGATTCGTAACGAGAGTAATATCTTCTTTCATTATAAAATCTCAACATGATTTTTGCTTCAAAGGAATATAAGAAATCTTTAATAAATTGGGTTTAAAGTATATAAATATTATTTAACTTCCTTTAGACATACTTTACATAAAGTAGAATAATTCAATTGTACAATTAAAATAATTGATAGCATGTCCAAAGCATCAAAGATATTGCTCTCTTTGTCTAACAGTTACTAATATTCGCATCTCGCTTGGACCCAGGTAGCATTAATGTCAAAAAGGTATCTGTAAGTTGTCGTTTTAAGGTTGCCTTTATGATTTTACCATAAGATGACCAATGGATGCCTTTAAATTGATATCTCGTTTACTGTTATCCAAATGGTGTCTTTTTTATATCTTAATGGAAAAAAAAACCTGTTATCCTAAAGTCACCATTTTACTTTATCCGATAGATGGCTGTTTTAAGGCATCGAAAAATCATCAATTTAATGTTATCCAAAAGTATCTTTATAAAAGTTGTCCAAAAGGTATCTATCGGTAGCGCTGTTTCTGCCTTTTGTTGCAGTCCAAAAGATGTCACCAATTAGATATCATGTTGTAGTGGCATTATTGACGTCATTAAAACGATGTAGAAAAGTTATCATTTTTACGACATCTTCTTGGTTATGGAAATATCTAGAATATAAGTCGAGAGATATTGCGCCGCGCGTATATTATATGTATGCGATTTTATTCCATCACGAGAAAGAGACAAATTGTTCGACAAAAAGTGTGTAATTAATAACGTGTAAGTATATACTTTCGCTTTTTCTATATTTTTAGTATATATATACATGCATATATCATAAAGCGTGACTATATAAAATACACGTGTACTTTTCAGGTTATACCGAGTTATACACGCAGTAATAAATAAAGTAAAGGGACGTACACTATTTTTATAATATTTTTCTCTACATCTGGAAAAAGTTGTGAGTATATACAGTAATACTGATCTATTCCGTGTTTTATTATATTTAATAGTTGAAGGGTTAATTGCGATATACATTATAGCATTATGCCATTATGGGACCTCCGTTGAGACGGATGAAACCGTTCCTGAAGCTCTCACGAAAACAGCAAAAGCGACGAATCCGCGCCCTTGTGCAAGCGGATCTCGCTTACCTGGCAAATGCAGCAAATAATGCTGCGTCTAGTCCTACTCGTCCTCCCTCATGCTCACCGCCAACAGCTTGTGCTTCTAATATTCCTGATGACGTTTGTCATCAAATTGATGATTTCTTTGAACGCTTTGATGAAGCAGAAGATCTCAATTTGCTAATCAATGAAAAACCGACACTGACTAATACAGATATCCAGTTGGACAATCAGGCTCAATCGACTATCACTCGTCCCACTAGTATAACTAATCTTCAAGATTTTTCTCCATGAGTATATACTTGTGTCGTCACGAGATGAAGAGACACAATTAGTGCTCATACATTTTCATAACTCAGGTATCCTGTCACTGCTTAATCAACACTTTTCCTATAGTGGTCAAAAAGTCTATACACGCAATATAGATACTGACACAGCAAAATCAAATGCTTATCGTCGCGGAAGCATCTTGCATACTTGTAAATTACAGAGACAGCAGATATCTGAGAGATTGGAGCTCGATGTGCACCGCAATGCACTGAAATTTTAGTATTAGTCACTCTTTATTAATTTATCGTACATATAATACTGTACATTAGTCGCAATACATTTTAGTTGATAGAGCATTATCACTGAAATATTTAGCGCCAGCACACGTTTTTATTGTAATTGATTAAGCTTCGAATTTATCTTTGCTCGTTGTTACATCAACGAAAAGTCGATAAATGGAAGTATGCTTCAGATCTTTGCTAATAAACAAGCTTTATCTCTGCCATAGGTACAACTCGTTCACACTATACGGCGATTTGATACTTGTAACTTTGTCGTAACTTCGTCAGCACGATAGTGTCCAATTAGCTAAGAATTAATCGTTTATTTCACGAATATAATAATAACGCGCGCTAACATTCGTAAAAATTGTCAGATTTTCTAATGAGTTATATAATTAATATGAATTTATGTTTATCGCAGATTTTATTAATAATAATAAATTATTATTAAGATTATATTGTTGGCGTATTAATGGCGATACATTGATTAGTGATTAATAATAAATAAATTATAATTAATTAATACATTGATAGATATTAATAATATTAATGATTAATAGATATTAATAGATTCTATTAATGATTGTCACTAACGATTAACGGCATCACAAATTCTGTTTATTAATAGAGTGAATTAATACTTTAAGAAGAGTCCGATTATTGTCGTAGAATTGAAGGCGGCTTAATTTGGCCTGAGATAATGACATTTTACTCCGTAGCCCGTCCAGTTATACGAATGTTAGCGCCCACATCACGTAACACTGCTCATTAGCGATAAGTTTACTCTAAATGTCCATGTTGCTCATTAGTTGAATAAAATGCGATACGATAATTTACCACGCGAAATAATATTAAGCTTCTAGATGTAAGGATGTTTAATAAGTAATATTTATCAAAGTTTCAAATATATATATATGGGACATTCCACGTCAACTGAGACAGAGCTATGTCCAAAATTTGTCACGACCAAAAAAATCGTTCCTGGGCTCAAAATGTTCGTATTCTCATGTACTTTCAAAGGTCATGTGGCGCTTGTGGAAAATTCAAAATGGCGGTCAATAGGGAGCCCATTAACCCCATTAAATATAATATTTTATCCAGAAAATGACGATCCCCAAAATTTGTCACGACCAAAAAAATCGTTTTAGGGCTGAAAATGTTCGTACTCCCATGTACTTTCGAAGGTCACATGGCGTTTGCGGAAAATTCAAAATGGCGGATTAAATATGGTTGTAATGCAGAAATGTCACTTGATTTGGTTGAAACTCGGTACTAGGGGGTTTTCGAGGTCGCTGATTCCGAATGTGATATCGAAATGTGGAAATTCAAGATGGCGGATCCAATATGGCCGACCGAAATGCAGAAATGTCACTTGATTCGGATGAAACTTGGTACTAGGGGGTTTTCGAGTTCGCTGATTCCGAATGTGAAATTGAAATGTCAAAATTCAAGATGGCGGATCCAATATGGCTAACCGAAATGCAGAAATGTCACTTGATTCGGATGAAACTCGATACTAGGGAGTTTTCGAAATCGCTGATTCCGAATGTGAAGTCGAAATTTGGAAATTCAAGATGGCGGATCTAATATGGCCAACCAAAATGCAGAAATGTTACTTGATTTGGATGAAACTCGGTACTAGGGGGTTTTCGAGGTCGCTGATTCCAAATGTGAAGTCAAAATTTGGAAATTCAAGATAGCGGATCTATATGGCCGACCGACATGCAGAAATGTCACTTAATTCACGCGAAATAAAACTGTCGCTTTAGTAGCGCCAAAATCTGTCGCTCTGAGACCGACAGGATAGTTTGAATGATTTTATGGTACCTTCTTTTAAAAATACGTGTTCGTAGCTATAAATTCGTATTCAACAACTGAAGAACCACCGGAAAAGCAATTCTGTAAAAGCATGTACGGTTTCTCATCGCCTCTTTTCGTGTTATTATTAACTAATTAAATTATTTATTATTTCAAGGAAAAATCGTAATAATAGTTATAACAACCAATGCAAAATTATTGTTAAAAATTTTTTTGCATTTTAGTCGGCCATATTGGATCCGCCATCTTGAATTTTGACATTTCAATTTCACATTCGGAATCAGCGAACTCGAAAACCCCCTAGTACCAAGTTTCATCCGAATCAAGTGACATTTCTGCATTTCGGTCGGCCATATTGGATCCGCCATCTTGAATTTCCACATTTCGATATCACATTCGGAATCAGCGACCTCGAAAACCCCCTAGTACCGAGTTTCAACCAAATCAAGTGACATTTCTGCATTACAACCATATTTAATCCGCCATTTTGAATTTTCCGCAAACGCCATGTGACCTTCGAAAGTACATGGGAGTACGAACATTTTCAGCCCTAAAACGATTTTTTTGGTCGTGACAAATTTTGGGGATCGTCATTTTCTGGATAAAATATTATATTTAATGGGGTTAATGGGCTCCCTATTGACCGCCATTTTGAATTTTCCACAAGCGCCACATGACCTTTGAAAGTACATGAGAATACGAACATTTTGAGCCCAGGAACGATTTTTTTGGTCGTGACAAATTTTGGACATAGCTCTGTCTCAGTTGACGTGGAATGTCCCATATATATATAAATAATAGTGTGAAATATGGATTTATATTAATTGTATTATATACTATATGATAACAGTTTATTGTTATCTGAAATATGGATGTACACAATGTAAAGTTAATTGTATTATCTAAAATTACTTAGTACACAGGTTACAATCAACTGGTATATTTTATAATATAATATAAAGTTGATATAATATATATTATATTAATTATAATTATATCAACTTTATGTTATAAAATATACTAGTTGATTGTTAACTGTGTACTCATAATTTTAGATAATACAATTAACTTTATATTGTGTACATCCAGATTTCAGATAACAATAAACTTTTATCATTTATTGTTCACCTGTCCCTGTCCTATATATTCCATAAATAAGATATCTTTTGGACATCATTTATTCGTGCCGTTTAGATGCCATTTCGTTAATCTTTTGGACATCTATAAGACATCTGTTGAATGACGGCCATTTCTGTAAAGCATTTTGGTATAGCAATTCGGTAACTTTACGTTGACCTATTGGCAACTGATACAGGTTGACCATATGTTGCCAATTTGGTAAACGCTATAAGTTGCCTTACAGTTAGCGTAAGGACATCGACAGTTAGCGTACGGATATCCATTACGTGCCGTTTAAGTAGACATGAGACACAATTTTGTTGTCAAAAAGGAATCTTTTTAGCCAACTGAAAAGTCATCCTAGTCCTTTTTCGGTTAACTTTTAGATATCTTTTAGATATCATTTTGCTACCTGGGTACATGCCGAGTGGGAGATTATAAAGCTGAAAAAATTTAGAAGGAAAATAGAAAAGCGATAGATGTATTAAAGATTATTGTTATACGATCCAAAGAAGAAGGAAAAAGAACGTAGAAGATTTCGAGTTTTACAAAGTGTCCGTACTATTGCATAAATCCCGCATGCTAACTTGCCATATATCCTAAACACAGGAGATATATACAAGATATTAAGTTAAACAAAATTATACAAGAGCTATGCACTTGTATTTTGCTGTATTTTATTATTTATTATCTCTCTACACTTATGTATTGTCACGTCTGACGGAACATCACTTTATGACGGTACATCACTTTAGCCGCATAAATTTTTCTTTTTATCCTTGTTGCACAGCACCTGAAAAACAATATTAAATTATAATACACTCTTTAATTTAACTGTCACAATAATCACTCAGCTGACACGCCCTTATGTGTTCTTAAAACAGCAAAGACAAGCCTAAAGAATATGACCGCCTAAAGGCTCATTTTCAAGCTTAAGCCCCATTTTCATAAATCAGACTATGAACTTTGGACAATTACTTATTAAAAGTCCCCAGAGTCAATAAAATTAACTGCTCATTGCTATTCATTGATAATACAAACCTTATAAGATTCATTATTATGCAATATAAATTCAGTTTGACCGGGATCTAACGGAAAGAAATGCCATGTTCTATAAGTATATATCAAGAAAATCGAAATAAAATATAAATCAATTAATTAAAAGCAAACCGATTATAAAAATATAGCCTTTTGTACCTGAAGAACATACCATACTAAAATAATAATTATTTTATTAACATTTTCTAAACATGATTGTTATAAACAATCAATTTACGTTATTAACAGACCTAACTAATATCACCATTGGAACCATTATTAAAAGTCCAACAACTTTTGTTAATAAACCATTCTCATATCTTTTAAAACAGACTAATTAACGATAAAAATAATTGTAAAATTGTTATTAAAAATAATTAATAAAATCACTACAGACACTTAGCAGAACCTGTCAAGTAATCCTACAAAAACCACTACTTAATATCTCTTTTCAATTTTAAGATATAATTAAAAATTATGGAAATCCATAAAACGCAAAAATTTTAAACACCCTAAAATATAGTCCTTAATTACTTAAATACAACAAAAGAAATCCCATTTTTCTATTCCTTACCGTTTACGAGTTATGAATTATTAAAGTTTTATGTCCGCCATCTTGAATTTCCTACCATTTAAACTTAGAAAGACCATATTACTTTTACCTTAATATTTGACCCTTTTAAACATTTTAAGATTAACAAATTTCATTTTTGAACGAAAATTTTGACATCTAATTATTATGATAAAAATGGAATTCGCCATGTTTCTAAACACTGATAGCGTTAATCCCGATTTTCTAATTGTACTAATAAATTTAATAGACGAGATTGAAAGTTATTCATTTAGCGAATGACTTCAGTACGAGAGACGAGGATAGTTTAATACCAACTCGTAGAGAGTAAGACGAAGATAGCCATATAGATTCCTAATAAAATTAAAATAAAATAGAAAACGATTAGTACGTAATAAAAACAATAAAGGCGCGTATAAAGAATAATTATTAAAATTATTTGATAGAAAAACATTTACTACATAATCATTTATTTTTGCAACTTATTTTTATAAACAATTATAAATAAATTATTAACTATGTCAATAAATATTTTTAACCTGTACTCCAGGTAATGTATTGTAACTTTTATGTAAACTAAAATATTGTCACTTCATTAATAAAAGCTGTATAAATACAAAGAATATTACAGGGCCGTATAACAAATTTCCTTTACACTAATAGCCTAAACTGGCAACCATCGGGCTGTTTATTTAACTATTAAACTCGTTCTGGTAAATACAGATTTTAACCACGCACAACGACTTTACACCAGCACACCTATAAAAAATAATAACTTTTATTCTTGCAGTTGTTTACTTACCAAATATTTATAACAATAAAATGAATTTTTATATAAAAAAATAATTTTATTATAAAAACAAAACCGCGTGAACAAAAAGAATATAACCACATCAATATGTGAATTAAAAATTGCCAAATTGTTTAACAAATAATTTGTTACTAATAAATACTTATATTAACAATGAAGTTTTTTAATGTTATATTATACTTTAGTGAAAGTCCTGCAATATATTTCCTATACACCCTTATCGAATTCCCGACCGTTTCCAAGATATAAAAATAATAAGAATCTTATTACATAAACAATTTAATTTTATTGATCTGCTATACTAATGAGAATGCTAACCATTTCTACTCACATGTAATATTATTAACATAATATTAGACTCATTATTACTACTGCTAACAACACTTTTTATTAACATTGTTATTAACAAATATATATCTATATATAAACACTTACTGAAATAATATTATCATCGAGCGTCAATCGCCGAAGCGTCACTCACGAACCTGAAAAGGATAGAATTGTATCATGCGCCACGTAGAAACGCGAATCCAAGCGAGATGCGAATATTAGTAACTGTTAGACAAAGAGAGCAATATCGTTGATGCTTTGGACATGCTATTAATTATTTTAATTGTATAATTGAATTTTACTTTATGTAAAGTATGTCTAAAGGAAGTTAAATAATATTTAACATATATTTGTATACTTTAAACTCAATTTATTAAAGATTTCTTATATTCCTTTGAAACAAAAATCATGTTGAGATTTTATAATGAAAGAAGATATTACTCTCGTTACGAATCGCTACTAGAATAGAAATAGAAACGAGGTCACTAAGTGATTCATATGAGTGAAATCCAGTCCTCGCGTAGAACCATATATGGACATGCCGAGGTGAAGCGAAGCCCATGACCATATAAGGTAAAGAATTTCAAGACACCACCTCATGACTCATTGCTGGCAAGCGAGCCGCACAGGTAGAAGTAGACTCATATCCGTTAGACACTGCCCTATGACTCATTGTAACGAGGTGCGGTCACCTCCCACTACCGTTTCCAGAAATGTATAAAAGCACCATTCGCCCACTCGACTGAGAGTGTGGAACGGGCCAAGAAACCTTACACATCGTATACTACTCGTTCCATCCTCCACATAAGCCACTTGTATCTTGGAATTCTACAATAAATATTATATTCTTTTATATAAAAAAAAAAAGAAGATAAAATTATTGAAACACCTACCTTCAACGGACCCGAGGAGCCATAGTCCACATCGCCAAACAACAGCTATTTATCCTGGGGTTTTACCCCCTTAACAGCGGAAGAAGAACCCATTCGACGGAGACGTTCTGCCGGATCGAGCCACCTCGCATCACCCAGGACGTCACAAGTCGAAAATTTTGGTGGCAACGGTGGGATTGCCAAAAAGGTGATCTCCGTGGGACAGCTGAAAGGATCAAAACATCTGGAAAGCATCCCTTGGGACTACACTTCAATCTCTGGAAATTGAACGAGTCAGTAGCGGAAAGAAGCCGATTGCTGAGTTCATCACTATATCCTGTCTCTACAAGGAGAAGAGGATTTCCGGAGAGCAGTTGCTGGGATAAGACTGTTAGCGTGTGGATCAAGCTTCAGGTCAATGAAGTCACACATAACTCTCGTTCTACTTTTTATCATACAATACATGTAAGTGCGAAATTGTTATTCCGAATCTTTGCATTTCCTTTAACAAGCAAATAAATTTAACGAATAAAAAATGGCCGTGAACAATGAGATAAACGATTTAACTAGACAAATAGACGATATGAATATTAACGCAAACGACGCGAATAGAAGAGCTAATGCGCCGTATATAAGTTTGCGGGATGCATCCGAGACAATTCTCCCGTTTGATGGAAAAAATATGCCCGTTTTACAATTTGCTATTAATTGCATGAACGCTAAGAATATGATTTCTCCTACCGCGGAATATGGACTTGTCCAAATGATTAAAAATAAATTAGTCGGACCTGCATTGAGGGTGGCATTAAGCGGAGAATATAATGATATAGAATCTTTATTAGCAGTCTTAAAAACTAGATTTGCACCAGTTTATTCTTCGTCACAATTGCATGGAGAACTCGCTAAAGTAACTCAACATCCCGACGAATCTGTAGTCGATTACGGTAGCCGAGTATCAATGATCCTGCAACAATTAAAATCTTGTTATCAAACCGAAAATCCGGGTCAAGCAATACAATTTTTAAGTTCTGTTGAAAGCAACGCCGTAAGAAACTTTTTAACTGGTTTAAAAACCGACATTTTTACGAGAATGTATCCACGCGACCCAATTACTTTAAATACCGCGATAGAATCTGCAATTAAAGCTGAAACGGAGTATCAGGAACACGCGCAACGTATGAGAATAACGGAAGGTGTAATAATTGTCTTGGATATGGTCATGATACTTATTCATGCAGCACTATTAATCCTCTTGCGCAAATATCTCACGTACAATGGCAACCAAAGGTATGCTCATATTGTAAAAATTCTGGACACGTACGTGCAGAATGTAAAGCCTTGCAACCGCGAATTTTGAACAGAAATCCTTTATTAAATAATGTTCGAAATCCTTTGATAAATAATGCCGCGCGAAATATAAACTTTAATAATAATAACCGTTTTAATCGTCCAAATTTAGCTAATCCGCGAAACGCTGGTATAGTTTGTCGATACTGCAAGATCCCTGGCCATAATCTCGAGCAATGTCGAAAAAGACAATACAATAATAATTTGCGGAATCAAGGAAATCAATATTCTAATAGAGATAACAGAGCTTCTGAAAACGTACGACGCGACAGAGCCCAAGAGAATCCGGGAAACCGAGATCGGGCTCAGCGAGCAGGCGCAGCGCTGAACGAACGCCCGCGAGTGCGCCTGGTCAATCCGGAGGAACCCCAAGAGGAAACGCAAGTGTAAAAATTTGTAATAAAATCGGGAAACCACCTTCTGTCGTTCTGCCAAGCAAAAATCTTCTCGATGAACGCGCTAGCTTCATGATAGATACGGGATCTGATATAAATTTGATAAAGGAGAATTCGCTCCATGAGAATGTGCCCATCGATAAGAAAATAGTATTCGAGCTTAGTGGAATAACTAAAGGACAAACACGCACGATAGGCGTAGCTAAAATACGCATTCTTGGTGTTAATGCATGGTTTCATGCATAGTTCCTAATAATTTTCCAATTAAGCCAGATGGAATACTAGGCACAGAATTCTTCAAAAATCAAAAAGCAACTATAGACTACCCGAGGGCTTGTCTGGTTGTAAACGGAGTATCGTATTATTTTCATAACGATGAAATCGTTACTATTCCCGCTAGAACGCGAAAACAAATATTTGTCCGTGTAGCGAATCCTGAAATAAAATACGGATATGTTCCAAAACTAGATGCCGGATCGCAGGTGTACTTAGGTAACGCCGTTGTCTCGAATCGTGATGGGATAGCACATCTATATGTTATTAACTCATCGGACGAAGACGTAGAATTAGCGATACCGACTGTAAAAATATATCCATTCAAAGAGTTAAAAGACGAAGAGGCAGAGATGAATAACGCAGAAGAAAATTCAATAGACAATAAAACGCGAGTCAAAAAAATATTACAGTTGCTACGTCTCAATCATTTAAATGTGGAAGAAAAAACTAGTGTCACTAGGCTAGTAACAAATTATGCGGAACGATTTCATTTGCCAGGAGAACCGCTAGGCGCAACTAGCGTATTAAAGCACCGAATATTTACTACGGACGATAGGCCAATCAACGTCCTTATAATTCTCCTTTGTGGATTGTACCAAAAAAGGATGATTCTAAAGGTAATAAAAAATGGCGTCTCGTAATAGATTTCCGAGCGCTTAATGAGAAAACGATCGGTGATGCATATCCACTGCCAAATATTGTCAATATACTCGATCAACTTGGTAGTGCGAAATATTTCTCAGTATTTGATCTAGCTTCTGGATTTCACCAGGTATTAATGGACAAGACTGATAAGCATAAAACTGCGTTTTCAACACCGTATGGACATTTCGAATATAACCGCATGCCGTTTGGACTAAAGAACGCTCCTGCTACTTTTCAAAGATTGATGGACCAAGCATTAACGGGATTGCAAGGAATTGAATTATTCGTATACCTCGACGATATTGTGATATATTCCAGATCGCTTGAGGAACACGAAATTAAATTTCAACGATTAATGAAACGATTGGAAGAAGCAAACTTATTCTTACAACCTGATAAATGTGAATTTTTAAAGAAGGAAGTTGCTTATCTTGGACACGTAATAACTAAAAATGGTGTACGACCCGATCCTAAAAAGGTAAGTGCAGTAAAGAATTTTCCAACGCCGAAGACACGAAAAAATATTAAGCAATTTCTTGGTCTTGCAGGATATTACCGAAGATTCATAGAAAACTTTTCTAAAATCGCTAAACCTTTTTCAGATTTAACAAAACAGTCTGTCGCATTCGAATGGAAGCAAGAACAACAAGAAGCATTTGATAAATTGAGTCATTCTTTATGCTCAGAACCAATTTTGCAATATCCTAATTTTAATGAACCGTTTATTATAACTACCGATGCATCAGGATATGCCATTGGTGCAATATTAAGTCAAGGAAAAATAGGAAGCGACTTACCTATAGCTTACGCATCAAGAGTTTTAAATGACGCTGAAACAAGATATTCGCCTACAGAAAGAGAATTATTAGCTTTGGTTTACGCTGTAAAACATTTCCGGCCTTATGTGTATGGACGAAAATTTACATTAGTGATGGATCATAAACCATTAGAATGGCTAAACTCAGTATCCGATCCTACATCGCAATTAATGAGATGGAGATTAAAATTAGCGGAATACGATTATCAAATAAAATACAAACCAGGAAAAATGAATAAGAATGCTGACGCTTTGTCCAGAAATCCTATCGAAGAAACTAAATGTGTATATCCTTTGCAAGCAAAACGAGCATTATCATCTTCAAACGAAGCCTCAGTAGGGCAGGAACTTAAAAAACAAAAAACATCTCACCCAAGTTTTAAGAGAGCAATGGAAAATGAAGGATCAGGAAATCCAGCGCCACATAAAAAGAACAGACCTGACGAACCATCTCCTTATATAGATTCAGATAGCGAAGAAGAATTATCACTGAGAAGTAAATTCTTAAAAGCTTTAGATGATAGTAGTAACAGTGGAACAGTTTCATATTATTATGAAACCGATTGCGATACCGATGATCCAGAAATATGTCAAAAAGGTGAAAAAAGAAAACATGAAAGTAGCTCCTTTACTCATATAAGACGTAGAAAACGAAAGCATAAGAGAACAAAAAAACACCGTAAAGATTTTAGTCCGAAAGAAATTGACGAATCCCATGATGATAGTGAAGGTATAATGTTACATGTGGATGAAGCTGAAGGGCGCGGTCCGCAAGAGCGTCCGAGCGAAAACGACGCCACCTGCAAGCTGCCGCAAGAAATAAACGCCCCTGACGACGCATGCGCTTCACGCAAGCGACCGAGCGATGATCACACAACGGGTGTCCCAGAAAAACGAATTGATGATAAAAATTTATTATGACGAAAAGGAAATGCGTGAACAACAAGAGGATTCAGAAAACGAATCTATGAAAACAGCATCACAATCTAGCGATAATTATCAGGCACATACTAATATTGAAGTGAAAGCTGACGTTCATACACCACCTTCACATATACGAATAATGCCGAAATCAAAAGTCAAAATCGATAAGAAATTAACTAAATTACCAGATGACATTGACGCGATTGAAGTAATAGAAGAAAATATACCATTAGACAAACGAGAATTAGAAGCAATGGAAATAGATACTGATGATGAAATGGACTATGAAATAAATAAAAGACCGTTAGAATATCGTGAACAAAAAACGCCGAGCGATGATTCAACAGACAAAAGCAATATGAATAGAATATTTTCACCTCCTTCGTATAATGCAGTTTCTAAACCTTTACAAGTAAACAATAAAAAATCTACTGAAACAAAGGGTATTATTCTTAAGAAAGAACCAGTTAATAGAAAAATTTCAAATAAAAAATTTAGTAAGAAAATAAATAAGAAATTTAATTTAAAGGAACGAACACCGCCGAAAGAATCACTAAGACCAAGAATAAAAGAAATGGAAGTTACTTCTGTCAACATTATAGATACTCGAGACCACATATGGATGAGAAATGATAACATAATATATTTTATTGATACCAAGGAAGATCCAGTAGATAAGATAGGTGAAGAATTAATTAAGAGAAAAATATACCAGGAGCCGAAAAATTTCAAAGGAATAATAGGACATGTATTAATATCAGAAAAGAATAACAAGAGAAATTTTGGAATAATAATTAAAGAAGAATTAAATGATCAAATTCAAGACAAATATGTAACACAAGGCTTTAGGGAATTAAAAAATGAAATGATACGTTTAAACATATCGCATGCAAGCATATCGGAAAGTAATAGCGACATAAAAATACCGTGGTTTAGAATTCGTAGTATTATACGACTTGTATTTTTAAATACGGATATTCAAATTACTGTATGTAAGGGCCAAGTGTGTATACCCGAGTTCAAAGATAGACCGCGTATCATACGTGAATCCCACGAATCCAGTGTCGGAGGACATAAAGGAATCGCGAAGACAATGGCGCGGATACGTCATAAATATTTTTGGGAAAATATGAAAAGTCAAGTTGAAAAATTTATTCAAACCTGTAGTAGTTGTCAAAAGAAAAAATTAGTACGCGTAAAAACTAAACAACCGATGATTATAACTGACACTCTTGTAGATGCATTTGATAAAGTTGCTATGGACATAGTAGGGCCATTACCTATTACTGACAATGGTAATGAATATATTTTAACAATTCAGGATCAATTAACAAAATATTCAGTTGCCGTACCTCTCGTTCAAGCAAACTCAAAGGAAATCGCAAAAGCATTCACGCGTAGATTTATTTGTCAATTTGGAAGTCCCAAAGCAATTTTGACGGATCAAGGTTCAAATTTCACTAGTTCAATGATGAAGAAATTTGCAAAATATTTTAAAATAAAACAATATTGCACATCTGCTTTCCATCCTCAATCCAATGGCTCATTAGAAAGAAGCCACCATGTGTTAACCGAATATTTGAAACATTATATCTCTGATGAACGCGATTGGGATAATTGGCTCGAGCATGCTATGTTTTCATATAACACTAGCGTACATGAGGGAACAAAATTCACACCATACGAGTTAGTATTTGGCAAAGCTGCGCGATTGCCATCTGAAATAAAAACAGATAATTCTGTAGAAACGTATGACGATTACGTCAGCGAACTTATTGATAAACTAACCGATCTAAGGAAACTAGCGGTATCAAATTTAGGATTAGCAAAAACACGTTATAAACTTTATTATGATAGGAAATTAAAAACACAAACATATGAAATAGGAGATTTTATATACTTATTAAAACCTAAAAAGAAAAATAAGTTCGACGACGAATATACAGGGCCGTATAAAATTGTAGAAATTTTAGAAAATAATAATATTAAGATATTAATTGCACCAAATAAAACTAAAATCGTACATGTAGACCGAACTAAACCTGCTCGAATTGCAGATCAGGGATAAAGGAAAAAGAATATGCAATTACTGGTTTAAAAGATAATCCTGGCATATTTTTCGAAGCCGTTGGAGAAATGCGTACAACCGAGAATTCTTGGAAGATGATAATCTACATCGACTTACGCGATATTAAAGATACAACGGTCAAGCTCGAACAGCAAATGGATTCAATATTACAACAATGCGACGATCACAATTCGCACTGTGAAATACGACCCCGAATAACTTCACTACTTGCCAAATTGAATAAAATAAAGCAATACCAAGAGCACATAAGTGAACTCATAGGGGAATCCCGAACAAAACGAGCTCCCCTGGAATTTATTGGACAACTCAGCAAGATATTATTTGGAACGTTAACCATCGAAGACGAATATGACATGCAAAATGCTATAATGCACGTAGAAAATAAAACTAACGATCTTGCCCTGCTACTTGTGAATCAAACTGTAGCGACGCGAACGCATTTCGGGGAACTGTACAACGCCACATGGAAGATAAGAAAGCAGCTTAGCGCGTTAGAAATTAAAACGATGTTAAATCAAAGACATCGATATTTTTGGGAA